>JAHZMU010001507.1:1116-20375 GCA_027743725.1 Rambutsinella grinnellia
CAATGTCTTTAAATACCCCCACGAGATTTTCAAAGTTGGGTCCCCAATTTAACAAATAATCCCATCCCATGGAACTAGGCCCTCCGCCGTTTTTACTACTGCTATAACTATTTATATAAGCAAGGTCGTCATCTGACGCGACAAGAGTTGAAAGAGAACCGCGGAAGCTTTCTTCCCCTTCGGCGCCCACGGGTTCCCTCTCCCTTTTGGGGAAGATCATGTGGGGTGGGCGAAAATCTCTCTTGTCATTATCATACTCAAACTCTGAGCAAGTGAAGGAGTCATTTCCACTCTCATCTTCATCACTGGATGAGTCTCGAGCTCTTGCCCTCATCTCTGGATTCTTCTCCATCATATTTGACATCTTTCCCTTTCTCCTATCTTCACTCTCAGAGCTTGACACGGCGTCAAGTGTACTGACCAGACTAGAATTATTTTTATGTCGTGAGTTATTAAGTCTTTCGATCTCCTCTGCGGTCAACCCTATTGTCATACTTGTGGTGGATTCTCCCCCACCCTTTTTTCTCTTCTTTGTCCCTTGAGATGAAGCGTTGACCATACTACTTCGACTCGAGCTGTGACTGATGTTTAAGCTACGTTCACTTTGACTCATGGCGTCTTTCTGGGTCGTTGCTAGAAGTGCGCTTTGCAACGGCTTCCCACTAATATCCTGAAGGGTTAGTATTCTCGGTGTTGTTTGCTGCGACAATTCACTACTTGGACTCAGTCTCGCTAGGGGTGTGCTCTTCAGCACGTTTGAAATTGGACTTTGTCGAATTCCAGGGCTTTGTCTACTCCCCGGGAAGTGGTGATTGTGTCTGAAAGGAGAGGACTTATTTCTCCCTCCGAGGTTATCCCTGAATCCCTTATAATGATAGACAATATCAATATCAGAGGGGGCAATAGAGCTTGCATTTTCTAAATCGTAATGCTCTGGCATGTCTGGTAGCTCAGGATCTAAACTAATCCCGTTATTTCCAAGCATTCCGTTATTAGTCGGGCTGTTATTCGCACTCTGGTTTGAGATAGATGTTGTCCTCTCAATTATATCTGGCTTGTGATAGCCCGCATTTCCTCCTCCAAGTTTCTTTGAATTTCGCACTAAATTTCGAATAGCTTCAGCATCACCCTCCATCAAATGACTGCGGACGACGTCCCCACTCCCAGAACCGGGAGGGGATGGCTTTGTTACTGAAGTCATTGGAAGTGGGTTCTTCTCTCGACGTTTAAGCCTGAATATCACGAAACTGACGAGGATTGCCACGAGCAAAACTACAAAGAAGACTATAACTAAGGTGACCCCAATGCTGAGGGGATCTGGGGCTGTTGCCGCACCCGCAATTGCATTACTGCATCCCCGCGAAACCTTTCCGTGGTATAATACCTCATCAAATAAAAGCCCAGAGTTATTGAACGGCAGGAGCTGGTCCCTTATTGTGAAGTTGGCCATGCAGCCGGTGAAGCCTGGAATTAAAAACAGTCAATTTAACTCGGCTCATGTAAACAAATATCATTCAATTAGTCATTCCAATTACCATGATTGATCTTATTCGTAGGAACAAAATCATCTCGCATCCCACCCAAAGTCAAAACCATCAAGTATGGGTCGAGGAAGTCGTGAGCTGTTGCTGTGTCCAACTCTTCCCCACTCAGCTTCCCATCAACATACATTTGAAGCGTTCTATGATGACTAGTTAGGCGGATTGAATGCCAAGCCCCATCAATAAGATCGGATTGCCTGATCGTCATCACAATTGGCTTGCTAGCTCCATTTTGAGATGTAAACTTCAAGTCGCCATTCTCCAGCTATACAAATAATTCCAATTAGTTTCTCACTTTCAATTTAAAAATCCACAAAAGTAAACTTTTTACCAACCTCAATCAAAGTATAATCTTTCCCACTAGCCGCATACAATAAAATTGCATCGGGTTGGATCGTTCTAAAACTAAACATTAGACTTTTCTTCATAGACAAACTCCACAGCTCGCGTTTAATCCTCCCCTCATCATTTTCCGAATAGATCGCGTGCAAAATCTGGCTCCTTGCAAACATTTCACTCGGCCTGAACTCGATGAATGCTCCAAGTTGGAATGAAAATGGGGTGAAAGCATCGTTGCAATTTGGGGCCAAGATTTTATCGCATTGGCACATATAACTATCCCATAAATCAACGCATTTCCCAGTGGAACACTTGTTAAATGAATTTGATTGGCAGACGTCCTCCACCCTTTGACAATTCTCTGTTACTCCGCGATCCTCAAGTGGAGAAGACATATTTAGATGACGTCCGTTCACCACAACGCTATGGATACAACCGATAAAGTCATCAGTTTGGATTTGGCCCGGACGTTCCAACATAACCTCGACATTCTTGACGCCAGCTAATAGCATAGGTTGTCCATTAAAGTTGAGAGTTCTGGAAATAATAGTTTTAAATTAAATAAAGTATTTAACATTTGCATTATTAAATTTCCTTACCCAGTAGGACCAACAACGTTTGCATAACATGAGCTATCTCCAGGTCTACACTCCACACAACTTTCCCCACTTTCTTCACAGTTCGCAACAATCAAAGAGATAACTCGGCTATTTCTTGTCGCAGTAATTTTATGCCATTTCCCATCCGCCACTTGTTTATTAACGCCAATACTGGTAATAGCTGTCCTCGCCCCGCCATACGAAAAAGTTGGTTTGCCTTCCACAAGTTGAATAGCTACGAAATCAGATCTTCCACCAATCTGCTCTCCGAAATCGTAAACGAGCAAAGCATTCTTCTTGTTTGTGGAGAAAGTAATTGAAATATCATTTGTGCTAGGATCCAACGGAGAAAAAGCCATGTACGATCCGAGTCCAAAGCCAAAAGCTGATTTTTCGCAATACCTTCCATAATAATGTTTTTGACATTTACACCTCGGGAAGGCCGATCCAGGACCAACATTATTCACACATTCTCCTCCATTCAAGCATGGATTTGGTTTACAAGCGTTTGAAGCAGTTTGGCAAATATTTCCGAAGAAGCCCGGCCGGCAAAGGCAGAAGTAGTTTCCACTCTGCTGGTTCTCTTGGCAACTGCCTCCATTCCTGCAAGGGTTTGATTGACAAGCACTACTCCTTTCTTGTTCACACCTCTTCCCTTGGCGATTAGCTGGACAAGTGCAGGTAAAATCATAACCTTGTTTGATACAAGCGGCGCCACTCTCACAAGGATTTGGTTGACAAGGCTCCTTCCTCAGTTGACAATTGTTTCCAGCAAAGCCCGCAGAACATTTACATTTAAAGTTGAGGTCAACCTTTGGCGAGCTCAGGATCAAGTGCGGACTAGAGCTGATATGTTGACTTTGTTGAAGCTGAAGGTATTGTGTACAAGAAGCCCCATTCTGACAAAGGTTTTGGGTAGAACAAACCGAGTAATTTATTATGATTGAGGCATCCAACAAAATCTCAATGTGGCCCTTATTTGCCAAAAGAGTTGTCATAATTTGGTCTTCATTAAGGTATTCCTGATCTATGCTTTTCACCGCCAAGATGATATCCGTAGCGTTATTGTGGGCAACCAAAGCATAAATCTGAGGCTCACCTCTGTTAAATATTTGACGCCAGAAGGCAACAAGTTTCGTGTAACTCTTTTCCAAAATCTTCACCGGACTAATGTCAAACGCTCGTAATATTATTGAATTATTTAGGGTCGAGTTGTCAACAGAGATGAACTCAAATTGCATTGTTGAAGTGACTTCTGGATGTCGTCCATCATCTCCCAAGATTTTAACCGAGTGCCGCTTATAATTCGGGATTCTAGTCAAGTGGATATCACAACTAGTTGGGATTCTAAAAATATCCCGGCCACTCTCAAGCCTGCAAGTATACTGTCCATTAACGTCTGGATCTAATGGCTCCACAGTAGCAATCTTCTCTTGAGGCAAAACATTTCCAAAAGTATACAAAATGATTTGCGCATTCCTCGCTTGTGAAGGACAATCATTCTTATCCCCAACTATAATCTTCACCTCCTCCCTAGTCTTCAACGGAGGCTTTCCATTATCCACAATCTCAACCAAGATATTAAGCTCTGGCGTAGCTTCTCTGTCAAACGAGTCAGTCGTTGTTAAATGACCTGTTACAGGATCCACCTTAAACTTGCCTGAATCCGGTCCTCCCACCAAAGCGAATCTGAATGGCCCTCCATTCGGACTCAAATCCAAATCCTTCGCTTGCAAAGTCATCACTCTCGAATTAACCGGTTCATTCTCCAACACAGTTCCGAAACGTGAGCTATTTTTCAACATTGGCCCATTATCATTGACATCAAGTAGGGTAATCTTTACCAAAGTTGTTCCCGTCTGGGGTGGCACTCCAGTATCAATTGCCCCAATAGTTAAAGCATACTCCATTACACTTTCTCGATCCAAACTATCCGCCGTATAAATAATTCCTGCTATTGGATCAATCTTAAACGTTTTGTTCAAATTGCCTTGAAGTATCTCATAAGTAAATCTGTTATTAGTTGGCCGCACATCGATATCCGTTGCTTTCACTCCGATTATCTTCGTTCCTACTGGAGCATCCTCACTCACTTCTGTGTCGTAAACTTCCTTTTCAAAAACTGGTGGATCGTTTCCATCCTGAACTGTAATTACGACTTGGGCTTCATCCGTATCATTTCCCCTGATAGGTCCGACATTCTTTGCCAAAACAGTAAGCACAACCCTCGACTGACTTTCCCTATCAAGTCTTCTCGAAACTGTTATTGCGCCTGATGTAGGATTTATACTAAAGCCCCTATCATTACTCGACCCGACGAATAAATAGTAGACGATTCCATCCTCTCCGCCATCCTCATCTGACGCTTGAACACTCCCAATTTGACTCCCAACCAATGCCGACTCGGAAACTTGGAAGTGGAAAACTGGCTGGATAAATTTCGGATAAAATTCATTCACTCCTTTCACCTTCACATTGATCTTCGTCCCTCCAACTAAATTAGTATCTGGATTTGACGCCAAAACATCGAGGATATACTCCTGCTTATATTCAAAATCGAATACTTTTGTCGAACTGATAATTCCACTGACAGGATCTACTTTAAAAGCATGTTTGCCCGATCCCCCAACAATTGCATACCGAATTATTCCATTCTTTGGAGAATCTTTATCCTTTGCTTCAAGCTCAAATAGTTTCTCTCCAACAGCACTATTCTCTTTGATAAAAGCTTCATAACTTGTCTCCTCAAAATATGGCGCGTTATCATTAATATCTGTTAAGATAACTGTCAGCTCTGCCTCACTCCATTTAGGATAATATCCTCTGTCCGTAGCACTGATTATTAAACGGTATTCAGGATTCGTGTCATAATCCAAGCTATTATTTATGCTTACGGCTCCTGTAGTCGCGTTGATTGCGAACCAGCCCATGTCATTTCCTCTCGTGATGTTATAAAGAATCTGGCCATTAGGCCCTTCATCTCTATCAGTTGCTGAGACAGTTACGATAACCGTTTCCAAAGCTTCATTCTCGGGCACAATGACCCTGTAGCTAAGCGCACTAAATATTGGACTGTGGATATTGGGCCCAGTAACAACAAGAGAAACACTCGTGTCATCCGATTGGGGTGGGATTCCTTTATCAGTGACCCTAACTTGGAGCAAATAGTTATTATGCATTTTACCCTGCAATGACTTCGATAAATAGATCCATCCAGAGCTCTTATCAATATCAAAGTATTCAGTGCCATTCCCGGAGATCTTGAGATATTCAAGTTCAGAGTTGACTCCAAAATCTTGCATGTCACTCGCCCCAACTTGAATGATCTTGTGGCCAATAGTAGAGTTCTCCAAGACAGGGCTGAAGTATGGCTTATTAATGAAATGGGGGGAGTGGTTGTTTCCATTCACGACATTAATTGTTATAGAACATTCAGAGGACATTGGTGGCTTCCCGTTATCATTAGCGAGGACTACGATGTTATGCTCATTCTCTGGGGAGAATTTTCTCCAGCTATTGATATACTTTAAGGGTCGTTTTGAAAGTCCTCAACATTAACAATAACTGTTGCAGTCCCGGATTTCGGTGGTATCCCTTTGTCCACAGCTTGAACATCGAAGATGTATTGTGATTGCTCCTCCCTATCAAGCTTAACTTTTGCATAAGTCTTGCCCGAATCAGGGTCTATCTTGAAAATAGAACCGTATTCCGCTTCACTCTGTTGCGTAAGGAAATATCTCATCTCTCCATTCCTCCCCGTATCCTTATCGGTAGCTATTAAAGTCGCAATCAACTTTGGACCAGGCTCCTCCTCCGGAATGCTCAAGTTGTAAATTTTCTCATTGAAAATGGGAGCATTATCGTTGACATCCGTAACGTTGATAAAGAGGGGAATAGCTGATCTAAAATCGGGAGCTTCGTCATCACAAACTTCAACCCAAAGTTCATAATTCTTCGCCGTCTCGTAATCCAATCCATTCGAGGACACTTTCACTTGGCCAGAACGCTTATCAACTGTAAAAGCATTGCCGAGGTTCCCTCCTCCAATAAAATATGAGAACTTTCGTCCCTGCCTCGTAGGCGGGATTGAAGGGGCGGGTACACCCTGAAGCGTAGTGACAACATAACTTGTCGTAACATTTTCCCGGAAAGAGAACGTATTCGTTTGAGACTTTATTTGCGGAAACCTCATATGATTTGCGAGATTCACTTGGACATTAACTGATGAGCTTAAGGGCTCTTTCGGAGCTGCATCAATAGCGTGCACTTCAACAGTCAATTGAGTCTTCCCACTTTTATTTAAATGTCTCAAAGATTTTATAACACCGGTTGACTCATTTATCTGGAATTTGTCCGCATCCGTTCCCGTCATGAAATACCTCAATTTACTATTCAATCCAAAGTCAGCGTCTAATGCCGAAACGCCAATGACATAACTGCCGGAAGCGATATTATCCGGGATCTTTACGGAATACTGAGACTGCTGGAATTTCGGTGGATTGTCATTCTGATCAAGCACTCCAATAATTACTGTAGATGTCGAACTCCTTCGGAAGATTGGGCTTGTGTCTGTAGCCACAACTTTGAACCTATAAGTATCCTTTGATTCCCTGTCGATCAAGCCGTTCGTAAAGATTTCACCAGTTTTACTATCAATCTTAAATGGATCTGTGCCATCGCCTAAGATCTCGTAGCTAAAAAAAGTAAATCATTTATAATTAGCTCGAAAAAAAATAAACATTTTATTAAATAAATTACCTAATCTTCGCATTTAATCCTTCATCCATATCGGTTGCTACCACTTTAGCTACGGACGACCCCTGTGGGGAATTCTCCAATACGTTGAAATCATACCTGACCTGATCGAATTTCGGGTCGCAGTCGTTATCATCACTAATTAGAACCCGCACCATCCCCGTTCCTGTGAGACGTGGAGTACCTGAGCAAAAACAATAATTATTTTACATTCTCAACTCATCTAATTAAACATATCCTTCTTGATACAGATCTAACAATTTTCATTATTGCTACGAGAGCTCATGTCACCGAATCTCGTCCGACTACACTTTATCTGCCAACTACAGATCTAGATGGAACGGGTTCGAGATAAATTGTCATCTTCCACTTTGCAGAACCCAGCTAATTTCTTCCCCTTTTCCTCAACATATCGTTATCAAACGGGAATTTTAAAAAAAATTCAACATCTGCATCTTTTTTCTTCATCAGGCAATACTCCTTCAATGAGGAGCACCGCCACTAATAAATATCAGTAAAAAAAAGTTGCATGTTGCAGTTGAGTTATTTTTTTTCTCCTCTCTAAATTTTTTCTTCTTTTCCTTCATGGAAAGGTGAGAATGCTCAGGTGAACAAGTTGGGAACGAGAACGTTTCTCTAGAAAAAGAGTGGTTGGGTTGGGATCGCACCACCCATAAAAAAAGTGTTCATGTTTTGGAAGATTTTTTTCTTCTCTCTTAAGACGAGGCGAAATAATGTTGCCATGCTAGGCCATAAATCAGCAAGGTATTCCAGAGAAAAGATTCTCATCGGATACAATCTCGAAACATAAGCCATCAACTTTGTTTTCATTACTCATACTCTGTATGAGAGAATAATCATCATCACCCTTCAAATGAATAGAACCATATTAGAATAGAGGGAGCTTTCGAGACTATTAAAATTTTAAAAGTTATAGTCCCATCCATTCTTGAATAGAGAAGAGAATCTTGATCTCAGGATTACATCTTCTCTAACATGGAGAGATGAGGTTGACCAGAGATGATGATTACTGACCGATCTGCTTCCCCTTCAGGGCAAGAAGAACAGGTAGAAAGTCATAAAAGCTCAACACAACAACGATGATGACCAGAATATATTTTAAAATGCACATTTAAACTTGTCAGCTCTAGCTCAGTAGCTTTATGAGTGGTGGTCCATTTTAGGATGATTTTTTAAAAAGAAAAAATGATTTAGTTTTTTAATAAAAAAATACTTTTAGAAATAAAAAAGTACAAACTATCTCACACACAGTTCGAATCGAATGAAATTAAATTTAAACTTTTTCCTCAATCATAAAGATCCTGCACATATTTGGCAATAACCATTTCACCGTTCCCATTTCCCTGAGTAATTGTTAGTGTGGAGCAATAACACTCTTGAAATACGAAGGAGCTCACGCACTCAACATAATTCTTCAACTACAATTAGAATTCCTCTCAGGAGAGAAACAATAACAATAAGAAGTGAAGGAGCAGAGCGGCAAAGAGACAAAAAGCGATACCTATAATGAGAACAGCTTTGATTTTAAAAGAGATTTGTAAACGTGATTATGAAACGTTAGAAGAAAAAAACTTGCGGATATCAATCCTTTTTTTGTGCGCTGGCTCAATTACGGTCGTAAATTAGGAAGACAAGACAAGCCAGTTCCTTTTTCAGACTAAACTTTATGGACGGAAACCTGAAAAATATTTGAGCAAAAGCTGTTAATTATGATCAGGGTTAATCCTGTTAAGAATGTAAGCTTATTAATTGTACAAAGTAAAGGTTTTTTTTTTGCGAATCCTACTGGACTTTTCCAAAGGATTATGATTCATTTCAAATTCTAAGAAAAGTAAATACAATCTCACAAGGTCATCAGTCTTATGCTATAAATTACTTACGCAACTACATGACATTTCCAAAAGTACCCGCAGTTTTCTCAGAGTTTGCTAATCCATAAAAAAGTGCTCGTCTAGGATTTACTTGGAATTGTGTCAATTTACAACTCATAATCGAGTATAATAACGAATGACTTGATCACGTTAATCACGACATAAAATATTTCATCTACCTCAAAAAGATTATCAGTTTTCTCTCGAAAGAATTACGAAATAAAGGCGGGTAGTTGACTACACTTCCAATTTCCAACTCCGCCTCTTTCTTTAGACTAAACTCGGCTAGAAAAGCATAACTTTACTTTAATAAAATTAAAATTTAATTAAGCCCAAGCGATAATGATTTAAACAAGAGACATTCCACCTACACGACAAAACCAGAAGTTTGAGAGAGGTGAATAAAATCATTATATTTTATTCGCCTTTGTATCAGTTATTGATTCGGTTCGAAGCGATTTAAATGGACAGGACCCGCATGCTCATCTCTAGGTTCCTCGCAGGTAAAAACTCGACAAGTTACCGTTCCTTATATTTACCTTGTAATTTTCCTCCTTCGTGTTATCAACTCATTCATGACTGAGAAAATATGAATGCGAATATAAAAAAAAACGACTCGCTTCCCTTCCCATAATGATAAGGTGTTTTTTTTGTCAACTGCCCAAGGACAATTTCAAGCCTTTTCTATCCTAATTGTTTATGCTCTCTTAAATCATGACTCACACAAGCCTCCCATATACGACCGTAACGGCCCTGTTCTCTTCATTAAAGATAAGGAGCTTGATCCCCTGATCCACCTATTTATTTGCAAACCACACCAACCTCCCTACCTTTTAAAAAGTGTATCAAAAGCATGCCCTGCTCGCACTTGACTAGTTTGAAAAGCGAAGCAATTTTTAAGAAGAAAAAAATGGATGAAACTCGGTGAGAGAGTTTGAAAGTGGTCCATGAAAACGATGCCTGCTAGCACTACATTGTTGGAGCTATAAAGGAAGCGGTTCTCTCATACCCGTTCTCTCTTTAGGAGAAAACCGGCCAATGAGATGATCACCGTTTTCTCAAATCGCTTAAAGAGGAGCACATAAAAACTGAGAATAAAGTTTATGCTCCTGCTCCCTCTTGATCACCACATCATCTCCATTGCACTCTTTGGCTGCTCGATGAGACGTTTTTTTTCCTTCTATCTGCTAACGAGATCATAATTTCTCTAACTGAAAAAAACTACATGCCCAATGAGACTGATTTAAGATTAGAGAGCGAGTCGACCCAACACTCATCGACATTCTTTACATGTCACATAACAACAGATTTCCAGTACACTCACCTATCCTTTCATACCACTTATAAATCATCTCAAGATAGAGCTCAGAGCCCATTGGCTAATCCTATTTTTAAAGTCTTGTCATTTCATGGGAGGAAATTTGCTTGCATAATTTCAAATACCTCAACACACCTTCCATAAATCAAAACTTTTCAACAATCCCGAGCTAATTGGCTGCAAACTTTCGGGCTCTTTACACCCCAATCATATCACATTACCCTACTCATTTCACAGTTAAACTGAAACAAAAACTATAATGGATTATTCCCAATCTCACAAACTTTAATTGCTCAATGAATAATGCAAATGAGCAAAGCCATCTTTTAATAGAATGCTTATCAACCTGTCTCAAATATCTTTTCTTCCACTTTGGCTAGAAATTAATATCATATCCCCTTCTCATCCAGATCCAGATTACATCATCCCTTAAAAACCATGCGGCTTATTTAATTTGAAAATCTTTTCACGAATGACGTACCCATCAACAGCTACAGTACCTTTCATCTTCTCGTCAAAATCATCATATTTTCTCAAAAAAAAACCTTCCCTTCAAAGTTATTTTAATTACTACATCTGCCTCAGAGTCAATCATTTAAAGACCGACCAAGTCTGAGAAAAGAAATTAGAAATTGAGAAATATGT
Source organism: Rambutsinella grinnellia (assembly GCA_027743725.1). Taxonomy (NCBI): domain Eukaryota; kingdom Metazoa; phylum Arthropoda; class Collembola; order Entomobryomorpha; family Entomobryidae; genus Rambutsinella; species Rambutsinella grinnellia. The sequence goes on from JAHZMU010001507.1 coordinate 12,206, forward strand.
AGAGGCCCAAAAATATGAGTGGAGACTCATAAAAAAAGTGGAAAGATACGAGAGCATTCCAACTATTTGTATTTACATACACAAACAACTTCTAAAAGTTCATTTTGCCTCTGTTAACATTTCAAATCACAATCATTACCTGTTTTCTTCTATAATGCTTTGACTCTTTAATTATCATCTTTATCACACATTGCTGGCCCCACGTCATTCAAGAAGAAACACCTTCAATCATCTTCAATAATATTGATTAGAAAAGAATCAGTGGCAATAATGGATCAAAATCAAAAATTCACATCACCAATCCAACTCTAACCTTTCAAGAGCAAGTCAATCACAAGTTCAATGAAAGCATTTGCAAAAATTTCAACAATTGTCCATTTTATGACATAAACAGGAGTTTACCTGTCAATCGTCCCCATTCGGTTGACAACGTAAAAGGTAAGACGTTTCTGGCTACCTCAACTTTTGCCAAAAATGTTTACGTGTTAATATGCTTCTCTCAATAGAAACGGTTTCAATGCAGTTACTCCGCGGATCAAGGGAAACAAAAGCTTTTAAAAGAACAATATAGCTCAAAGGTTATTTCCTTAACAGCACATGCCAAATCGTAAAAAAAATGTGAAACAGATCGTATTGTCTCAACGAGCAAATCTTTCTATAAAACCATTCAAAATCATTTCAGAACAACTCGTAAATCCTTCTTTTCAACTTTTCTCTTAAAAAAATATTCAAAAGGATTCAAGATAACGAGCATCACTTGGTTGATAATCGTGAGGATTGTGAATCATGTCGTTTCATTTTATTCTCGATTATGAAACGAAAAAATCTCAAACACAACCCATATCACGTCTGCTCTTGCTTCCCGCCCACCCTCTTGGCAATTTTAGCTAAACAGCTTATTTCGTTATCCACCCATAATTTTCTACGGGATTGAAGACCGCCTCGAGTTTTATTTTCAGCTATTTTGATTCATTTTTTCTTATGCAGATGTTATGCAAAAAAAGAAAACATTCCCCCAAAAAAAGATTCTACTACTGACCTGTATCCATCGCAACAACGGTGAGCAAGTACTCCGACTGCTTTTCCCGGTCGAGTGCCCTATGAACGGTGATCTCTCCTGTGGTCGTATTAACCCTGAATGAATCCTTATCCCCGTCCTTCAACAAGTATCTCATTTGATAATTGTTATTTGCTGTGTCCGCATCAAACGCCTCAACAACTAGAACTGGCGCAGGCACTTTATTCATATTCTCACGAACAAAAGCCAGATAAGGAGAGTTTAAGAAGACGGGTGCTCTATCATTGATATCTGTCACGGACACTGTAACCGTAGCGGTATCATACCGAACCTAGAAGAGATGCCGACAGAAACAGAACAAGTGTGAAGCTAATGATGATAAATGCCAAGTAATTGGTCAGCATTCATTAACGAATTCATAAAACCCTTCATCTCTTACCATTTCTCCAGAGTCCTCAGCCTGAATTGTAAGGGTGTAGGAGCGTTTCCTCTCGTAGTTCAAACTCTTAGCTAGTCTCAGGACCCCTGTGTCTTCCCCAATGATGAAGTCACGGTTTGGATCACCCGCAACAATAGAATACCTTATTTGGGCGTTTAAACCTTCATCCATGTCTGTCGCAGAGACCTAAAAATGTGACATTCGAAGCGTGAGACTCAGCTTTAACCTCTCAAATTTTATTACACGAACGTGTCATCTTCCCACTCTTTCAATTTCAAAATCATCTTCCCCACCTCATCCATATCTTATAACAAATTCATTTCATAAAAAATTACCTGCAAAACGCTCATCCCAACCGAAGCATTTTCAGGCACGGCTGCGCTATACTGTCTTGAGTCGAAGAGTGGATCGTGATCATTCCTATCTTGAACTTTAACTAGTAAAACTTGACTACTCGATTTACTCGGATCTCCCCGATCTTTCGCGATAATCTTCAAGCTATAATTGCTCTTCACCTCCCTATCAATATTCCCAATAACTCTCAACAATCCATCCACAGCGCCCAATGAAAACGTCCCTCTTTCATTAGCCAAACTATACTCCACATATCCATTCCTTCCTTCATCCCCATCCACAGCTTTTACAGTATGGATGACAGAGTTCAAAGCAGAGTTTTCCAGAACTGTTGTCTCATTTTGTGAAGTGAAGCGAGGCTTCTCATCATTCACATCCTTCAGAACAATGCTCACCTGCAAGAAAAGCATTGGGGTTAAGAAAGTCATCACCTTTTCTTAATGACTCCTCCTAATTATCACCTCCTGTCATCTCCATTGTTTTATAGGTATAGTCATAAAATGATGAAGAGAATGTCTTCATTGTCTTCCCTACAAAATACTTCCAAACTTTCACGCACGATATTCGCGCGCCCCTTGACCAAGACATAATAATAATCGTAATAATAAACTAGCCAATACAAACTAGACAAAGGCACATGCTATAAAAAAAAGGTTTAAGCCCTCAGCACGCATCGAAACGGCACGAAATATTTATTAAAAATTCTATTTCTGTAAATATTTGCATGAAATGTGTGATGCAATATGTTTGAAGATGACAGATTCAAAACTTACTTGAACACTAGACGATAAAGGATTGACAAGAGCTTTGTCCTCAGCCATAATAATCAAGTGATATGACGGCTTCGTCTCACGATCCAACTCTTTTCTAGTGTAGATCGTCCCATTCTCATAAATTGCAAAGACCTCCTCGAAATTCCCCGACTGGATGGAATACTTAAGCTTCCCGTTTTCACCTGAGAGTTAAGTAAGTATTTTAGAGGTGGGCAGAACCCAAAGTATTATTTACGCATGTCCAAAGAAAAAATATATATCATTTGGGGTGACTCCACCAATCAGCTTATCATTATCTCTCCAGCCCACAAGTCGTAAAAAAATATATATGGTAATTATCTCAACTACTTAAGTAATATGGCCAGTGCTTACCTGAGTCTGCATCTGTGGCGCTTACTGTGAGGACGGAAGATCCTTTTGGGATATCTTCAAAGATCTCTTTGCTATAACTGAGTGGATCGAATACGGCTAGAATTAAAAAAAAAATGTTAGCTTAAACTCTAATATTTGGCACTAGATCAATCATCTATGAGTCTGGTCAGTAAATACTTACGGGCATTATCATTCAAATCGAGAACGTTAAGATAAACGGTGGTCGTAGAGGACAAGCTTGGCACACCAAAATCATGCGCTTGCACAACAAAAATGTAATGTTGGACCTGCAAATTTAAGAAGAGGATTAGAAGCTGTCTTTACAAAATTATGAATTTTCATTACATCTTCATAATCAAGTTGAGAAGTAACTGTGAAAACTCCAGTGTCCGGATTAAGTGAAAAGGCATCATCGCCCCAGTCACTCAAGACGGAATAGATAACATGTCCATTAACTCCTTTGTCTAAGTCGTGAGCTTGTAATTTTCCAACAGTATGGCCTGGAAGGACATCCTCGGGGATATCGAATGAATAAGTTGGTACGCTCCAAATAGGTGGGTTGTCATTTGTATCAGTGACAAGAATCCGGACAAGTCCATCAGAATGCTGGACACCATCACTAGCCCTTACTGTTAATCTCCACTCTTCTTGCTTCTCCCTATCTAGCGAGTCAACAATTCGGAGAACTCCGGAAGAAGAGTCTAACTCAAACTTTCCATCGTTTCCTTCAACTATTGAGTATGAAATGGAGCCAATTGTATCAGGGTCGGTGGCCTTCAAAACTCCAATCTGTTGGCCAACATGGGCATTCTCCGATACTGTTATTGTAGTGCCCTTGGACGATGGCCAGACTGGGGGACTATCGTTCTTATCCAAAACTTGGATGAGCACCTGAAACAAATAAATAATCATTAAAAGATTCTTGGGCAAGAGGAAAAACGAGTCGCAATATCAACTTATATGGACATTGATATGCGGGGGATTCCACACTTTTACAGATTCAACTTGAAAGTTTTAAGTAAATTAGTTACCTTTTACTCTACCCCTGCTAGTTTTTACTTTTATGATTAAAGTTTAGAAATAATATCATATTTCCCTATTTTAATTCTGCTTCAATTATTATTCTAATTATTATTTTATTCAATTCATATCACAGCTTCCTTTTCAAGTAGCATTTTTACTCATTTTAACTTTGTTTTCTAGTTTAATGACTTGATTAAAGTTCAATCACACTTGTCTTTCTTCGAATTCCACGTAGCCTTGCCAACACGACATTGTTCTGTGAACGAAGCCGATACTTTCATTCTACGTGTCGTTCACTAAACGGCTTGACGTGTTCAGAGACAAATCAACAGAGTAAAATTAACTCTTAATTTTCAAAAAAAAAATTGAATAAAAATCTTCCCCTTTTTTACAACGAGTGAAATTATTCTTAAATAATGGCATCCCAACCTCAAGAACAGCACCCTTTAATAAAAATCACATGCATTGACCCCATAGGACTCTTAACAGTTTTGAAAATCCGCTCTACCAAAACATTTGGAGCTTTAAAAAGGCTTTATTGTTTTCGCAACGTAAGTCTGGTATAAATAGAGTTAAATGTAGTTAAAAAATTTGGCATTTGAACAGAATTTTGATCTGGATGGAATGCGATTTATTTACGACGGGCGTCGGATAAACGATGAGGACACTCCGGCATCTGTAAGACTAACTATTCCTTAATTCAATTCACTTCTTTAATTATTAATTTATAGCTGGGGATGAAAGCTGAAGACGAAATAGTCATAGAAGTCTACCAGGAACAATATGGTGGATAAATCTGATTATTATTCATTCATTCATTTGATTAAAAGCGAATAAAATTTGAGAGCTCTCATTTAAAATTGATTTTCCTTTAATTTCCTGCATTTTCACCATGACTCTTGTCAAACAACTGAGGCTAATAATTTAAATCAATTTTTGCATCTTCCTCTACTTTCCTCACTTATAAGCGTTACCTTACAAGTTGCGTGATGTTCGAACTTGTCATTAATGTTTTAGTCACGTGCGGTCCTTCTAGAAAACTCTCTTCTTCCGTCCCTTCAAACTTAATTTTACTAATCGATCTGCTCCCTTTATCTTTCAATTTTCCTCTCATTCATCATCACACCTAATCGCTCTTGATTTATGACTTTATCAGCTTAAATAAAAGGGGTTCACCTGTGTCCTTTCAATTAACCAGGTGGGGAGGAACGATTCGAGTTTATAATTTCGAATAAAAATTCAACACACTTTTTGTTTACTTTTTTCGACGAAAAATTCTGATTATCTTCTCATTTCTTAAATCATTTTCAGCTCTGAGCAGAATTTATGTAAAATAATCTATTTCGAGCATAGCCATTTCATCAGCCAATTCTACCGACAAAGAACAGTCATTATTTCTGCCATCCTCACCAATCATTTCTGCTAGAGTAGGAAAATGAACGATATGAAAGCAATAAGATAAAGTGAAATGACAACATTTATTTCCCATCCTCTAATAAAACCAATTAAGAATATCTAAACTCTATTTATTCTATTAGAGAGAAATATCTGGAGTTGTGAAAACCTGATCTTAAGGAGCTCAGCGTTTAAAATAAGCGATTGTTAAGACGGGGATAACGACATCTTAAGATGTCAGGTTTGCTATATGTTGCATATAAATTCTATTGAGGTTTTGGCAGGAATGTGAGCCGGGCAAGAGAGAGAGAAACGCTACCCGCTTCTCATTTTCTTCTGATTTGAAAAGTAAAACTGTAGTAGTGTGACAGGACAGTACATAGCCGTCGTATCAACTTGTGCAAGTTTTTTTTAAAGATTAACAACATTCAACTGTTCCTTGAAGAAAGGAGAAGAAAAAAGTTGAATTTATGTATTGAATTGTAAGATGAGAGCATATGCCGTCATGGCATGACTCGAAGGGTTACTTGAGCCGTTTTTTCTCGAAGACGGCTTCACCCAAACTCACACTCACTGGTTCTCTAGAGCTTGTTCTCCCTGTTATGATCCACCTTCGGCTATATTTTTCTCATTGTCAGTGGACAGCCACAGAGAGACAGAGAGAGAGAGAACCGGGGATTAATCTCTAATAACATAGTAAAGGAAACAATTTTTGTACAAGCTTCAATACGACCAGGTGTAATAAATTAAGGAAAAAATGTATAATGTGCATGGGTAGCAGTATGCAAAACCTTTTTCATACAGGTCAACATCTAGCTCCCATCTTTCCCCTAAACTATTTCAGTTCACTCTCACCCCGTCTATCTCTCTCTCTCTCTTCGAAGCGAAGTGTATTTTTATATATTGTTATTTTTGCAAATAAATATGCAAAAATAATTTTTTTAAGGGGGAATTATCATGCCCATCATTATTACAATGCCCGTAGCTCTCTTCAGTCTCGACGTATTTCACCGAAAACACTCTGAATATATTATCAACATAATTTAATTCCATTGCTCATTTAGGAATTGCAAGAAATCCGGTATCAACCAACCTATTCCGTTCACATTTGGGACACGTTCATCATTTAAGATGCGCAATAAATGATCCCATTCAGCTTCAGCTACTTCAGGTTTTCTACTAGGGTCAGCTCAATCTGTGTCGCAAACACTATTCCTTCCTCAACTCTCCCGTCAACCATGATCAATTGCAAAGTTCATTATTTCAGCCGCTTACAATTACTCACTTTTCATTTTTACATGGCCAAATCACTCACGAATTATTAGCCAAGAATAGAGGGAAACTTATCAATGGATCGAATTACATTCTCCCATTCATTAGACCTAAAGTTCATCATCCTCTCTACATGCTACGTACCAAGATTGCTTTTTAATTTGCAAATTCATGAATCACGCTACCAAATACCCGAGTACCGATCCATCACCTAATAAGCTATTATTTCTTCCTTTGTATCCCATGAAAAAAATTCATCGTATAAATCAATTAAGAGAGTGATTACTGATAAGCTAGAATCACCTCATTCAAGGAGTTTAAACCTATAGTCATTATAGTTTCAACTGCTCTAGTTCCTTTTTCATCTACTTGATTATAATTTCCATAAAACTCCTAATGCTTTCCACTTTTTTCTCTTGCAATAAAACAAATAATTATCAACTCTTTCTATATCGATCTCTTGCCTTTCGTCAATTACTTCGCTCCTCTCAATATGAATTAGCGGCATTTTTTTTTTTGGCCAACCACTTTCTCTGTTGGAGGTTCACTTTCAGCTCACTTGTTGTCATACAAGTTACTGTAAATGTTAGTCTTTCCCTCTCACAAAAATCTATATGATTACCATCATTATGTATAAAATAGGCCTAATATTAAATGCCAATAATTTCCATTTAAATACTGACAATTATTTGATAATTTACCTCAAATTGAATACTTCTCTCTCTCGCAGCCAAAACAACCAACAAATTACAAAGTTTCTCTCTAAAATCTGTGTGGTAGGTCATCTATTTTTTCTAGATACGTCTATTCAATTCTGATTAGCTGTGGAAGTAATTGAAAACACATAAATTATCTGAGCACCTGCCTAGATCCTAAAGAGAAAGGGCAGGGAAGCCAGAAAAAATTTTCGGACACACCTCTTTCATAGCTTTTCATGAGAAAAAAATTCAGTACCGTTTCGTCTAAAAAAATTCCTGTGACCGGGCTTCCTTCAGAAATGCCGATCGCGGTCAATACGAAAATCATTTACAAGACACGCATACCTTTGCTCATTTTATCCAATGAACCAAAAGCTCCTTTTCAGTCGCATTGTTCACAGTCTAAAAATGGTTATTGTAAAGCTGTCCCTTTTCTTAGCCTTTTATTCAAATCTCTAATGATTTATCCTCACTATTCTAGAGATATGACAGTGGAGCTCAAAAGGAGACAAAAAAAACAAAATCCTGAGCTTTTACACAGGAATGGAGAGAGAGAGAAGAATACAAAGCCCCAAAAAATACTTCATTGAGGAGGTGGAAAGTGGACAGTATTTTACAGAACAACTCGACGTGGGTGGAATTGGGAATGAAATTCAACCGACCACCAACCAATTCTAGTGCTTCTGTTACTGGAATGGTCAACTGACAAGGAAAGTTAGGCAACTGTTTCACGGCTATCGTGGATCCGACGACTGTTTTGGGGTTATCGGACACGCTGAAGACGATGGGCAAAATATTAGCCCCGAATGATAAGCCGTTTGACCTC
>JAHZMU010001508.1:0-11116 GCA_027743725.1 Rambutsinella grinnellia
AAACCATTTTACTCCATGCCAGTGGCATAATTTAATAAATGCCTGGAGTTATTCCATGCTTGACTATATCATACCACATCTGTTTTGTCCATTCAAAAACGCTAGAGTTTATACGTGACTGATAACAAAAATCATAATATTATCTACAAATACTTACCCAGATTCGTCAATTTACATTGTAGGTTATCCAACTAGTAATCTCTATGTATAGGGATAATATGGAGAAGAAATTAAGGTTCAAAAGAGCTCCACTACATAGCCAGCTGTGGCGTTGCCACATCGTCTTCACTAACAGTATGTGTCCAAGTGTAAAACGATTGTAAAATATTCTGAGCGACGTCAAAGTAACGAAATTTATTCAATGCATTTTACACGTAGTGAAGATTATGCAGTAGCGCCACTTGGATCAACACATGCGCCCGCACACCCCGGCTTTGAATTCAGTAGTACTTCTCACATTTTTTGCCATGGAAATAATCTTATTAACGTTTTGTTATGTGTACTGTTTGACTAGCTGGCAATAATTGCGTGATAGAGCTACACTAACTTGTCAGTTGCAACAAAATGCCAATTAACTCTACACTTGGCTAACAAAGTAAAAACATATATTCCACATAATAATATAAGACAAAATTAAGGAGATAAACAAAGCACATTTTAAATTTAATTTATTTATAATTTAATTTAGTTAAATTACATTACACAACATCTATACATGTTTACATGTATTTTTAAAATTGCTACAGCAGCTGGAAAGCAAATCTGAATTTACTTCAAGAAAAACACTAGACCCAAAACTGCGCACAACTGTGGCATTTCCTGTGGCAATTGCAGAATACTTGGTAGATTTAGAATTGTAAGTAAATCCATGTGGGACATGTGGCTTTAAGTCGTCTGCTGCTAGAAATGTATCATCCTCATACAGTTTTGCAGTTATATTTATGTATGCTTCGTACTCTAGTAACAAGTGTTCTGCTACTAACTGGTAGCATTGCACCAAAGCCCGTGTACATGCTGGAAGTTCGATTTTTTCTATAATAAAGTGTTCATGTTCTGTTGAAATTAAGTTTTCATGCTTTTCTTTACTCATGGACGAAACTGTATGATTTCGGTAGGAAGATGTAATTTTGGAAATAATTTCTATTAATCCTTTCTTGATATGAGATATATCTTCATTGATCGGCGACTGAGGTTCTGGGTATGAACCAAAATCAATCTCTTCTTTGACATTGCTGCTGACATTACTAATGGAATCTAATAGTGTAATTAGGGTTGTATCTTTTGTGAAAATGCGACTTGAATATTCTTGGGACACTGTAGCTGTGCTATTGTTAAACATTATTTCTCGTAAAACGCTCACTTTTCTAAATATTTTATCTGCGTTTAGAAAGTTTAGCCTATCTGCTTTTAGTTTTATTTTAGTTAACGTTGTCGTTAGGCTTAAGCATTGGATATGAATTGTACAAGGCTTAAATGCTTTTACTTGCTTTGCTATTTCTAGATTCTCTATTACTCCTTTGCGTGAAATTTCAGAAGGCAATTTTTGCAAAAATACAGTACATGATGTGTCTGCGAAAAGGCTTATGCATCCGTATGTGCTAACATATGCAGTTAATTCAGACACATTGGCAGCACTACATCCACAGGATAGGTCCCTTGATTCTGCGAATGCACATTCCTCTTAGATATGTAAATCAATTAGTTGATAAGCATAATTTGGTAGATGTGTTATTAGACATTACTTTATAAACAATAGTCGGGTGCATAATAGCGACATAAGCATTATTAAAGCAAGAAAAAACACTCATTGAAAAGATTATATTGATAGGCATTAATTATAAAGTATTTTTTGCAGCAAATAGTACACAGTATAGCATTAACAACTCTGTAGCAAATAGTTCCCTTCGGCAATTTTTAGACAGCAAACAAGCTTACACTTTCATTATAAACTTTTCAGACATTAAGTTGGAAGAGAGATAAGTCATCAACTTTGCAAAAGTGGAATTAATCACTTACTTATAAATTAAAATTATGACAAAATAATTAATTAAAAGCAAGTAAATTCGAAGGCAAAAAGCGAGTATCTATCATCCCCAACTCATTTCGCATATTAAGTGACGACAAACGATCTCCGTCAAACAATAAAGTAAACCACAAACATATTTAACCGTCACAATGCAAAGCAAGATTTTTGGCTTGCCTTTGGAAAATATTTGGTTACTATTCGCCTTTCATAGTACAGAATTTTTACATAACAAAAACAAGCTATTATTACCTTGTTGGACATGAATTGTTTCTACGTATAGGATACCGCCTTCTGACGTATAGGTTTTATTTTTATCTTCAGGAGCCAAAGCTAATTCCATCTTGTGTATTCCACCAACTGTCATAATATCTTTGCCTCGGCAGTGCCCACGTCCGTGTTCCTAACAAGAACAAGTGCGAATGCATGTATCAAAATATTTCTATAATTGCTTACCCCATCAACACTCAGCCATTGTGTATAACTATTTGATTCTCGCATTTTAAATTCAACTATCTAGAACAAAATACATAACCGTTATAATGCATAAATGCCCCCGATGCTACTGCTTATTACATCGTAAGGATTTAAGTTGACAACAGTGAAGTTTGATGTCCACTTCGGAAAAGCATTGTTGATTATTTCGTAAGTTGTCAATCTAAATGACCCGTTTACATAAATATACACAAATCCATCCGGAGTATCTGTTAAAAAATGGATAAATTAAAGACTAGAAGTATGGAAGAAAAGCCGTTCTGTTTTAAATTGTGCAAAAATTTCTTTGTAAGCTTTTTTCTTTACGACGATAATTGTAACTATGAGAAACCTTACAATTCCTCATATTAAATTACGTCTCTGTGAGATAACGATTGCAGTTCTAAGAATAACTCAAAATGCAAGTATCCATAAACTAAATTAAGGCAATATAAAGCGATCTATCTTACCAGTCGGATGTGCTGGTTGGAGATTCCTGTAATAGGTATTACATTTTAAAACAAATCAATGCCACTTTTTGTTTATATTACCTTGCCCACATTTGAATTACGACGTCATTTACTTCAACGTTCACAGCTGCCTCGCACAGAACACTAGCAATTAGAAACACGATTAACTTTTCAATGACTTTCATTTTTCTAATGAAAGAACCGGTGTAGAACAAACACTTGTTGCGGTTATTTTACTTTGTTAACTGTACTAGTGAAAGAACGAATAAACTTTGCAGAACAATTTTGTGAAACCTTACGCTAAAATTTATTTTTATCTTACATAATTTTATTTCCATCTTACATAATTTTATTTCCATCTTACATAATTTTATTTCCATCTTACATAATTTTATTTCCATCTTACATAATTTTATTTTCATTTTACATAATTTTATTTCCATCTTACGTAATTTTATTTCCATCTTACATAATTTTATTGTTATTAAAATAGTACGTAGCTTCTAAATATTACATTATTAAATAAAATCTTGCTATTAAATGCTACATATTATGTAAAAATTTGTTGAAAGCAAATACATAGTAAAGTTACATAAACCTAAATTGATGATTACTTTGAATTATAAATTGATATTTACTTGATATTAATGTTATTATTAATTGATATTGATATCATAAATTGATATTTACTTAAAACGTAACTACGTAGACTTTTGCATAAAGGAATAATTTAATAGCCAAGTACATATTTAGTCAATTGTGAAACATGAGCAATTAATTGCTTTATTTACGTTTAAAGTTATATGACAGAGAAAGATCTGCCAGGAAAAACGCCACGTCTTCTTCAAGAAGTAGCTGTTTCATAAAAACAAGTTATGAAAATAGTAATGTATGAGATTACGTATCGCCCAAATTGTAAATCCAAATTGTAAATCTGGTATTTGCCACATTTGCGTCAGTCTCCAATGTCATTTTCTTAAGCTTGTAAATTCGTATGTCATTATTCATCGAAATGCCCGACTGTTTGCAGACATAATGAGATAGAAAATGGTTATTAGAAATGAATGTTGTTAGGATGAAACATAGAATGGAATTAAACCTAAGCACATTACTGGTTAGCGAAGCTGGCATTTTTGAACCATTCCGAGGAAGGTACACACGCGTGAGGAAAAACATGAGTGCAATTGGTGAAAATGATTAGAGTAATAAGGTATTAGCTTCAAATAGTCTACCCAATACTACATATTCATGTTATTTAGCTTGGTTATTTTGGTCATCCTCTGCACATGATTTTAAACTATTTTAATTAGGTTATGGTAATACTTTATTTGTTAAAATTACTTGCTACATTTTCGTATTACACTAACATTAGAATGCTGAACTTTTTGCTAAAATTAAGATATGATCTGCAAAAGTCGTTTTAGCAATACTTCCCAATCATTTCCATACACAGGTTTGCATTCATCGGGACAAACAGATAAATTGTACTTCAGAGGGATCTTCAGGGGCGTATCTTCTTATACTTCAAGGGGGTATCACTCTATATACACATTAAGCGTATCTCTTTATACACATCAAGCGAATCTCTTTATACACATCAAGCGTATCTTATATTCCAAGGGGGTATCCTCCTATATGCACATCAAATGCATCTTATAATATACGTCGAGCGTATCTATTAAACTCAGGGGTATCACTTTATATGCACATCAAATGCATCTCATTACACACACAGGTGTACTTATATCCTAACACACAGTTCAAGTGATGGTGGTAACGTACGTTATGCTGGGTGTTTTACTACACGCGACATCCGTGTCTTGTTCACATACCAATGTGACTCGAGTGAAAAAAGAAAAAAAACTTTTGTTTTACAGTCATACCTTTATGGTCAGGTTTCTCTCTTTGTGCGGTTCCTTGCTTTAGGGATGTTTGGCTATGTCATATTTGGCTATTTGCATATCAATAGGGTTTGTGGCGTGTGATGGATTAGTGACGTTTCCCTCTAAGCTGGTACCTAAATCTTTCATCCAGATTTTTCACAAAATCACTCGCTGCACTCAGAAAACTTGCATACTTCCGAAAGTTGGCGGAATCAATTCCTAGAAGTTATCACTTCTTGTTTCCCGTTAACAATCACGTATAATTCACTATTTTTCACATTTGTTCCTTCACTTTTTCGATCATTACAAAAATGTTTCACAGGACTGTACACAAAAAACGAACCACCTTCTCTCACTCTCAGCATCACCTATAGGAGCGTTGTGATCAATCTTCTTATTCCTCAGTACGTAAAATGGCTTGTTAAGTTTTGACCCAGTCCACCACAGTCGCTTCTCGTTCTCGATGATGGAATCCAAATCTCGACGAAGGAAATATTCCACTGTAGAATCCCCTAATGTCAGAAATCTCCACGCGCGAAAGTACATTTTGGCAAGATTACCTAATTTTTAAACAAAACCATTTTTAAGCTGTTCAGCATAATAAACTAAACCAATTATTTTCCCCGTAATTACTACTTGAATTCTGGCTTCGGGCATTATAAGCGAATGTCAATTACCCAAGTTAGGCGTTTTTCTTATATCCCACCAGAATAAATCTAAATTGTTGCAGACAAAATTGCAATAACCCTCCAGGAGGGTTACAGCAGTATAAAGTCTCATGGTGTCTGAGCGACAAAGATGAAGATTAAAATAATTAGTGATTAGATTACGACCTTATTGTAAATTAGGAATTCCCTGTAATAAGTTTATATTGAAAAATATTTAGCAGGTAGAGGATAGGCAGCCGAGCACCGTCGTATTCTGCGTCATGTAATTATCTTGATATCCTGCAATGTATAAAAATTAACGTGAAAAGGTTATATAAAGCTATGAAAAATGTCCGTAACTTTAATCGTTCATTGCTAAGAATCTAGTTAAGTTTAATTATCGTAGTTTAATAATAATCGGGATGGTTTAAATGAGTAATTACGTAAGATGAGGATGTTGAGAAATCACTTTTGTTAAATATTGGTGAGGGCTTCATGAGAGAAGCCAACTCTTTGTTTATGAAGTGAAGAAGGAGAATTGAGATGTGGAGAAGATGAAGCGGAAAGTTTGAGACGGAGGGTAGCGAGAGAGAATTGAACGTAGTGGAGTGAGACGTGATGCAATCCCTTGCATTCTCGAAGAGTAGCTTGGTAGAAGTGGAGGGGAGAAGGTGTACTCTGAAGTGAAGGATGAAAGGTCGAAGAGGTTGTAAAGGCGCAACCTGACCTTAGAGTAGTTAATTGGAGGGGAAAGGGAGTTAATCTCCTATTAATTAATAGTAGAAAAGAAGTAGAGAAGTTGTAGTTTTTGAGAGTTTTGAATAGGCTATTTTAATTGTAGATTGGGAGTTTTCTTGTAGGAAGTTGGGGTTAAGGCTAATTGATTGATAAGTTGTTAAATTGGTGATTAAATCTTAGAATAAAGAGTCTCTGAAGTAATTAGCCTCTATAAATGGGAGAATTGTGTTTTCACGACAATTTATTCGTAGTTTTAAGGCAGTTGTAATTTATTCTCATTTTGGTCACACATCACCTCCATAATTAGTAGTTAAATAGTTCAGCAGCAGGGAAAGTCTTTGGGCGGCGTCCTTAGAATTTCTAACATCTGGTGACCCCGACGTGACCTTTGTAGCAAAGTCAAAGTAGTTAGAAGTAGTCTTTAGAGCGAGGTAAATTAGTAGTGAATAAGTGGCCTTGGAAGTGAGGCAAAAAGTGTAATCTGGAAGTGATTCGAGGATGGGATGAGTGACCTAGCTGAGCCTGGACCTGGGGATTTGGTAAAGGTTGAAGTGGGGAGTTAATGGCTCACATAATTTAATTTAAATAATTATGAAGGGAGGAGCTTAACGCTCATATTTATTTTAAATGATTTGAAGGTGAAGGAAGGGCTATATGCCAAATATTTAAATGTGATTGGGCTAATGCTTATTTTGTTTGAGTTTAAGGGACGGATGAACATATGTTCATGGGACAGGAGATAATGGAGTTTGGAGCTGTATTGGAGTCGAAGGAGGCCATTCACCATACCTGAAGTGGATTGATGGAGAGACAACCTTGAAGTGGATGTGAATAACTGGAGAAGTGGATGCCCAATCCATTCAGAAGCGTAGTAGAGTTGGAAGTGGAGGAAACAATAAGTTTTAATTTATTTTAAATAATTTAAACGAAGTTTAATGGCTAATGTGAGGAGGTAGCTTCTAATAGGAAGCTTACTCCCTACAAGTTTTTATTTATAGTTTTCCAGGAGGGAGAACTGTAGTGAAGCTGGAGAGGAGCCTCGTGTAGGAGGACAAGTCTAACCGGATGTGGGCGGCATCGGGAAAGAAGCCAGATGGTCCTAACCGGAAATAGCGTGTCCGCTGTGGCACATGAGAGCGAAGAGTGGAGGAAGCAGATGAGATTTCAATCTCAAATTTATTTACTTATTTTGAAGTTTAACGTGACATGGGTGACTTTGAGTCACTTATGCCACAAGCAAATAGTTTAATTTAATTTTTAGAAGCGAAGAGGTTCGAAAGTAAAACAAAGATGTAGCGGATTTCCATCCGAAGATAAGCAGAGTTCCGAAGCTGAACCAAAATCGAAGAAAGGCAGGTCAAGCAACAGATCTGACAGAATTTGTAGCAGGTCGAGTTGGCGTTCGACATAAGCCTGAAGAAGTCGGACGAAGACCTACAAAAGCAGCAGCAGGTCAGCGAGGGAGTCTGACAAAATTGGAGACTTGGGGACAAAGCCCTACAAAAGTTAAGTAGAAAACTTTTGTTTATTTGTAGTTGTAGTGAAGTGTAGGAGGGAATAACCCTCAGAGTTAAGAAGTTTAAATAGTAGTTAAAAGGGTTAGAGGCCATGACCCTCAATTAAATTAGAAGCAAAGTGGAATCTTGTAATTTGAAGTGTAGGTGGAGCGTATGTCCTCAATTGAAGTCAAGTATTCGGAGGGAAGTAGTTAACTATTAGGGAAGGTGGTTTAGAACTGCCAAAAGTCCCAATAGTTTGTTTATTTTAAAATGAGAAGTAATTGTAGGGCAGCAATGCCATTTCTTTAATAAATGTTTGAAGAAGTAGTAGAAGGGCATTTATGCCATTTATTTGATAATAAGTAGTTGAGGGCAGTTGTGCCATTTATTTGATAAGTAGTTGGAGGGCAGTCGTGCCACTTATTTGATAAGTAGTGGGAGGCAATTGTGCCAATTGTAGAGATGAGATTCGGAAAAATGCATGTCCTCATCCTCCATCAGAAGATCAAGTTATTTGTAGTCAAGGGGAGATTTAGATGCGCCCCTCTACCTCCACCAGAAGTGAAGTATTTGTAGTAAGGGGAGATGAGATGGGGATTTGCCCATTCAACTCCACCGGAAGTGAAGCTGGCAGAAGTGCCAATATTTAAAGTGGGTAATTGGCTAGTGACTAGTCACTAATCAGACCCAAAGCTGAAGAACAGTAGTGTTATAAATTTGTAGTGAAGAGAGAGGGCAGAGTAGTCCGTCACGAAGTCCCAGAAAGTAGTTGGAGTGGAGAGGAGGGAGAGGACAATGCATAATTTGGTAATCTCAAATTGTAATTTAATTGAAGTGATTAGGGAGGACGAAATAATTTGGAAGTGACGTAGCGGTGTAGTTTGCGGCGCAACCCGCATAATTAATATTTAGATAAACTGAGGTATTAAGTAGTTGTGGCTTTTGCCATAGATGAATATTAAATAGAAGTGTAGCGAAGGGAGGCTTAACTTAAAGTTACAATTTATTGAATCGAAGTGGGCTAGGGTCAAAGCCCTAGTCTTTATTTATTTTCAGAAGCGACATAAAGTGCAGCAGAAGCCGGAGGTAACAAGAAGTGATGCAGCGCCGGAAGTATCTGAAGTCTGAAGCAATACCAGAAGCGGTAGAAGTCAGAATCAATACCAGGAGCGGTAGAAGTCTGAAACGAAGCTTCGAGATGACAGAAGTCAATGCTGTGTCACGAAGGACATGGATGGAGCTCGAAGCAGATGTCAACTAGGAGTGACACGACGGAAGAGACTGGAGATCAAAGTGGATCACAGCTTATCAATTTGGATAAATTTAATTATTTATTTATAAATTATAAATTCTGTAGTAGCTAAATGAGGGAGAAAAGTAGAGCTTTAGTTTTAAAGTAGAAAGTATTCCGAAATATTTTTATAATTTGAAGGGGAATATTTTAATATAAAATGGGGGAGAGATAGAAATAGTAGACTTTTTAATTTGTTGACGAGGGAGCTTAAAGCGCTCTAATTTAATATTTAATTTGTAGATAGGGGAGCTTCTAGCTCTAATTTAATATTTTTAAATTGTAAAAATTGGAGGGACATTAAGTCCAAATATTGAAGAGAAGAGTAGTATGAAGTTGGCTTAAGAACAAGCCTAATTAAGAACAATTCTAATGTTTTATTTTTGAGTTGCAGATAAGCTGACGTCGTATGGACCGGGGTATCCTGTAAAGCGACAGAGATTAAGTATGAAGGTGCAGAGTTGGAGATATGAAGAAAGAAGCTTGAAGAGACGCAGAGTCAAAGTAGTCATAGTCAAAATTGTAGTTGTTGTCCGAAGTTTAAGTCGAAGTTTGAAGCGAAGTTGTAGTGTTGGAGCTCGCCAAATGGAACCCTTAAATTGGGTTGGTAAGGTTTTTATTTTCCCCGAGTGGGTCGTGTTTCCTTCACCCGAGCACCTATTGGTATTAGGCTACATTCTAACGGATACATTTCCAACTTCCGTTAGAAATGTAGAGGGAGGATGGGTTGGTGTATGCCATTGTATGGTCACTGACTGATTTTTTTCGAATTTTTTATGACAATTAACCCCTATATATGAGGGTGGCAATCGATAGGCAATCACAAACAAACAACTTTTACCCAGTACACTTTTGTCTCACATGGCCGCCATTTCTTAAAAAATGGGTTTGAAGTTTTTTGACCCAGCAATCGATAGGCAATCAAAAAACAAGAGGGAATATGTATAGAAAAAAATAAAAAGGCAAACACTAAAGTGTGTAGACACATGTCTCTTGTGAAGCAGAAAAGCAGATAAAAAAACTGAAGTTTGATGCTTATGTTCCGAATTTAAGCCAAAAAGTAGATCCAAAAAAGTGCCGCATCTTCCAGTCATCAGTTGAGACCGGAAAAAGTGCAAGAGCTTCTAGCCTTATATGAGACCGGAAAATGTGCAAGAGCTTCCAGCCATCACATGAAAGTGCTATTTCAAACACAGGGTTGTCACTTAGCAAACTTTGAATCGGTGCGACGCTGCTCCGTCTACAGACGATTTTTCATTAATTGGTTGCCATAACTAAAAGCGAACTTCAAAACGAATCTGCAAGTACGCAGACAGTACGCTTAATGGTGTTGTAAACTATATCTCTACGACATTTATGTACGCCGTACACTTATGCTTGTCAACACATTCTACCTTCTAATACGCCCTGACCGCCTGATCCTTAAAAGCTTGAACCAAACTATAGCCACTACATAGCAGTAGTTGGGATGGCGCTTAGCTACCGCGCGAGCTATCCAGTAATTTAGATGGCGAAAGGCACTAGTCCGGGTCATTTCAGAGGCGCGCACGACCAGCCGAACAATCTAGTAGTTGGGACGGGGCTTAACTTCCAATATAAACATTAAGAAAACATCGCATCGTAGGGTTATCGCCAAAGTTTACTTTTCAATTGGACTAAAGTAACGCAACGCTTCACTAATGTTAATGATAACTTTTCGTTAAAAATTAATTTCGATCCTGAGGGTAAGGACATCAACAAAATAATTATATCTTCAAACTAGTTTGAGCAGTAAACCATAGGGACCAACCTTTTAAATTTGGGGTAATGTGAAGCAACCGTGTTAAAAATATGAAGGTCACGGAAAGACTCGGATTTCGCCCTAAAAATTCTTATTTTAACATGGACTTCCATAGTTTCTCCAGAGGATGTCCACTATTTTGTCCAGGTTCTTCTGGGTGGCGTTGATGTAGTAGTGTTTTACTAGTTTGTTGAGCCTTTCTCCGAGACTTTTAGCAATTCTTGCAATATTGTCAGCAACGGAGTAATTTTTATAGGTAGCTTCAAAGGAATTAAGCCAATAGCTCCAGTCTGAAGCATTTCCATTAAAGG
>JAHZMU010001509.1:0-12756 GCA_027743725.1 Rambutsinella grinnellia
GTTATGAACTCATCGAGGTCAACGGTAACCATGTATTTCGAGAACCTTCCGCGGTGCTGGAACAAACATTCGTTACTAGCTGCTGACAAAGAGCACTCCACACATGGCCCGGCTCTGATAAGCTTGCGGTTCTTAATAGGATTTTTGTGCCAGGGATGAACAGTAAATTTGATTGGATTATTTGAGTCTTCATTAATCCCGTTAATTACACAAGTTGTGGCAGGACCAATACTCACGTTGTACATTGTAACGTGCTCAACTCCCATCATCTTGTAAAATTCAACCCATTCTAGGAAATGGAATACTTCGTTGTACATATAAGTTGGGTAGACGCACACGGAAAATTTGTAATTATAAACTTGACTTGACTCAGGCTCACTTTTATACTGAATTAGTATCATATTTGAAGCAATTGTCTCATTTGCCATTATGACAGAGACCATTTCGGGCTTTGACGTGGACGGAAATGGACATTTGATAAAAACACCGGAGTAACGACGACCCCAGTTCTCTACATCCGTTTCAATCGTTCCTTTGACACGAGAATGTATTTGGAATGATGCAGAGTCCCCATCCCAGTAGGAGAATAAGCAATCGACTAATTCTTTTGATTTTCTTTTGGTAACGCCAATAATGAATACTTCCGTTGGCTTTTGATCTAGTAAACAGTAAGCGGAGTAGACGCTAAAAATAAACTTTGAACCGGTCACGGGTTGCCAATCAGTGGCAAGGGTCGAGATTGCACTAAATTCCTTGTCGGGCTCAGATAGCAAATATGTACTCATCATTATTATAAAAAGGAGCAGCAATGTATATTCGCAGATTTGGCAAATATTAAATTTCATTTTAAAAAATTAACTCACGAGGCTCATTTTCTTTAAATCTGTACTTAATTAAATATGAGTCTACTTGTTTGCTTTAAAATTGACTAAAATCTGACTTTAATACAGTCAAGAGAAATCTGAACAAAGGTATTGAGTAAAATAAATCTAATCTAAATATGTCGGTTGTAAATATGCCTTGCCCTTCCGACATAAGCGGATAAGACATGACTTATCCATTAAGTAAGGCTGGATTAAATCTACAATCCATGTTTTTTTATTTCATATCGTGCGGAAATTATGCACCGGGACGGCGAGTACAAAGTATTTGATTAACCGAATAAACCAAGAATATAATTCTATAGCCTTGACCATCTTTAAGCTTTTAAGATAAATCCAAACAGTGGCAGATTAAAGTTAAAAATCGAGCCGTAAATCAAAACATGAAATTGTTATGGATATATGCAAATCGGAGCATACCGAGACTGGAGTGATAAAAGTAGCATTTGCCTTATCAAAGACTCAAATCTTTATTCCAAGCCGACCGTGTGCAAATTTAGTGCTTTACTCCCACTTTTAAACTTCTCAATTTTTTGTCTCCTCTCATACAAAATAACTTTGCTCGCTTCTGCCGTGTAACAAGCGAATGACACTGCCATTTCGAAAATAAATGAGACCATAATTGCCGTAAATAGGAATAAGTAATAGACATTTGAAGAAAGAATGACGGTTGCGGAGTATTACATCACTACGGAATTATTTTGCTAACTGGTTCATTTATTGATGAATAAATTCTGTACATACAATGCCATGTATTGTTTCACAGCGAGAGAAAATTGAGGAAGATGCCTGCAAAAATAATTTCTAGCAGAAGGACGAGTAGGTTTTTGTCTTATCGTATTCATTCCAGATATTTAAGAGGACAAACCTTACACGTTTACTTTTATCCTTCTTTATTTTTGGTGTCGAGGAAAATTGATTTTTGATAGAGCTGAACTTGATCGTTATCATTTATTGAAAGATGTCGAATTTCATCAGTTATCCTCATACCAATAAATTCGTCCTTTTGATTGATAGCTTTATTGTTTGCCGCATGCAATTATTATTCAACTGGCTTATCGATGATGATGGAACAAATTGGACAGTATCTATGTTTACTTTTTGTAATTGCTTTAATTGATTTAAATCTCTGTATGCCGCTAATTCCCAGGAATAAAACAATATAAATAGGAACTCTTGCTTGAAATTTAGTAATAGAAAATTTGTAAAATTTTGTTGTGTTTAACAATAAAAATGATGACTAAAAAATTTAGTCGAATTATAAGAATATTTATTGGAACTATGATAGTTGCAATAATATCACTTATATTTTTAAACGCAAACAATGCCATTCCAGAACAAGAAATAATTCGACAGTATATTCAAAACTGTTCGTGTGAAAGAGACTTTTTCTATCCACCTCCCGTCGTATTTATCCAAAAGTAAAGGATTAGAAATTATAAATGGAGAAATGGCATAATTAAAGTATTTTATTTATTTCTAGACAAAACTCGAGCTGTAGCGATGAAGGAACATTTTACGAAACTGGACAGAAGGTAGTTAGCATGACTTTTTATGTAAGAGAAAAAAACTCAAGGTTCGAGAAACGGCGAAAGCTGTACATAGAAGGCTTAAAGGAAAACCTAAAAGCAATCAGAGAATTTTATCCCGGGACTACGCTCAGAATATATACGAATGTCGACTTGAAAGATGAATATTGTGATTTGGTTTGTCGCAATTCAGATCTATTCTGGTGTGATATTAGGAAAACTCCAAGTTTGGGAGATCAGCATGATATGGTGTTCAGAACGTGGAGGTTTCTGCCTTTGGGTGATCCATCTGTGGCCTATTTTCTTTCGAGGGACTTAGATTCTGTTATAATTGAAAGGGAAGTTCCAGTCGTAAGAATTTGGCTAGGGACAAACAAAGCAATTCATGTAATGCGAGACCATATGTGGCATGGCGTCCCTTTACCAGCAGGACTTTGGGGAGCGAGAAATTGCCTGCTTGGAAATGATGCAGTTTTAATTAGAAATAAAATAATGGAGATGGCAAAACAAAGGAAATATCAGAATAAACATGCTGATCAAACTATTTTGAGTAGAGTTATTTTCAAAGAGAGATCTAATGATATGATAGCTTTTGATAGCTATCTTTGTACGGGATGGAAAGGTAAAGTTGAGGTGAGACCATTTCCTACGAGGAGAAAGAATAGTAGGACAGATTTCGTTGGAAATATTGGTTTAGGGAGGAAAGAATATAATCTCCGTAAATGTCCAGTAGCATGCAGGCCGGAATATGGTAAGAACTGGGATTACTGTTAAATGTTCAAATGATTTATTTTGATTTGCTGGAATAGATTTTTTTAAATAGACAAACTATTATCTACTCGTAAATTATTTATTATATTTTTGACAAATATCAATAAATTTTTGAATTGCACAAGTTCAGAATAAAAGGATGAAAATAAACTAAAAAACGAAACATTTAGACACGATTCTCATTTAATGACCTACTTGACCTCTTCCATCAGCATCAATATCGAATCCTGCGTATTTTGCATAATTCTATCCCAAAAGCCAGCTTTGAACTCCCTATTCATTAAGCCTTTCGCCGCAACCGGAAACGCAATCGGTTTCAAACTCCTGAGAACCCTTCTATTAAACGCTTTGCTGCCTCTCTCAAATTTGTCAATCTTCTTTCTCCACTCATTCAACATTTCCTCACTAGCTTCTGCTGTATAACAACCGAATGACACTACCATAATCAAAATAACTGATACCATTACTGCCGCAAAGACAAACAAGTAGTAGACATTTGGAGAAAGGATATTCCATCCAATAACGGCTGCCGAGTATGACATGACTGCGAGAACAGTCCCAGCTTGGTAGGCAATATGGATTATTTTGCTAACTGGTTCATTCATCGATAAATGAATTCTGTATAATACCATATATTTGTGGACAGCGAGAGAAAGTCGGCCTGACTCAATTCCTTCTGATTTGATAAGCTTCAGTAGATGATTTGTCAACAAGGCATGAAGCAAAAGGAGGAAGCTTAACACCCGAAGAGTTCGTAGATATTCGAAAGTAGCAAAGGATATAGTTATCAGAAGAGCAAAGCTGAGTAACAAGGATAGTTCTGGTGGAGTATCTAAAAGGAAAAACATTCTCATCACATCTTGTCTCGTTTGCCCTACGTTGAGCTCAAGTTCTCTGGCGAAGATGCCGAATACCATCGCAGCGCTTAAGATTAGCAAGGGCGGTGAAAGTGCAAAGGAGATGAGAATCAGTTGAAGCAGAATTCCGACAATGTCACCCTTTCCCGTTTTGACCAATTGCAAAATCTCTGAAATAATAATTTATTTTATAACCTAGAAAACGATTTTGTACATTTTTACCTGATAATAGAGACGAAAGAATTCTAAATAAGGTATTGCAATCCCCATTCCTTCGAATATCACTTCCTGGCTCTAAATCAAAGAGGAGAGCTTGAAGTCGATTGAAGTAATCGATTAAAGTGTCCCGATGAAAATATACAACAAGATTAATTGGCATTGTGAGGAAATACATTGCAATAAATAGTGTCTGTGTGAAAGCAATGTTGAGAGAAAGACCATATTGGGAAAAGAAAATGTGAGAAATAATATAAAAATAGGCGACTAGATGAAAGGTAGTTAGGATCAGAGTGAGAAAATTTTGCAAATTCCAAAACTTTCCAGACTGGACATTAAATATCTTGATATTGGAAAACGTGATAATTGTAGCTAAAAGGGTATGGGGCATAGTGTAACTTTTCGTTTAATAACTGGTTTAAGATTAAAGCGTCGAGGGAAAGTCTTGAGAACATCTTTGAATGAAAGCTGAGGGAAAGCTAAGGTAATAGTAGGTTAGACAGAGGTTATGTACGTATAAAAGAGAATTAATCAACTGACTTGATTTTAAGATTACTCAACAAACTTCAAATGTTATCTAAGTTGGTTATTAAATATGGACTTGTTTTTCAATTTTCTAGGCTTCTTAAAAAGAAATAGGTACTTTTACTAAATTTCAAATGTAAGATTGGTTATTAGTACTGAAATTTTAGTGGCTTTTTTGGATATTAAGATTTTGAAAATGTTGGTTTTATTTTATTATATTTTATCAATTCTAATATATTATTTATCATGTAATAAAGTAGAATTGCCGTTGTTCGTGAGTGTTTCCAATTTAACAAAAAAAAAATGAATGTTTTTTGCCTAACCTAAAATCATGAAAAGTACATTTTTACTTTTACATCGTAGCACATTATTTGCTTCTTCTTACTTTTATTTCGATCACTTTATATTTTAGGAATTATGATGTTAATTTTGAACAATTATTTGTAATATTTAAAGGATGAGAGGTATGAGGTTACTACAAAAGTGGATAGTCAAAAAACGCACATACTTGTTAATAATTAGGAATGACTACGTGTATTACGTCCGCTATTAAATACTTAAAACCCTGCCCGACCTTCAATTAACATTAGTATAGCATCCTGCGTGTTCTCTATTATCCTATTCCAGAGATCAGCTTTGAATTCCTTATCGAACAAACCTTTCGCTGCAACCGGAAATGCAATCGGTTTCAGGCTCCTCAGAACCCTTTTGTTCAATGCCTTACTCCCCGTCTCAAATCTGCCAATATTTTTTCGCCATTCATTTAACATGACTTTGCTAGCTTCTGCCGAGTAACAAGCGAATGACACTGCCATACTCATAATAAACGAGACCATTATTGCCGCAAAGACAAATAGCCAGTAGATATTTGGTGAAAGGATGTTCCATCCAATTACGGCTGCTGAGAGCGACATAACCGCGATAGCAGTCCCGATCTGGTATGCAATGTAAAGTATTTGGCTAACTGGTTCAGTCATCGACAAGTGGATTTTGTTTAATGTAATGTATCTCTTGACAGCCAAAGAAAACCTGCCCGACTCAATTCCTTCTGACCTGATGTGTTTAAGAAGATGCTTGGTCAAAATCCCAAAGAACAGAAATAACAAGCTTATAACTCGAAGAGTCCTGAGATATTCGAAAATACAAGCGAATATGAGTGAGAAGGCAGCCAGGCTGGGTAATAGTGTATTTGTTTGCCAGAAATAAAATATTCTTATCATCTCCTGTCTCATCGGCCCCATTCCGGATTGTCTGGCGAAGATGCCAAATACCATTCCCACGCTTAAAATCAACAATGGTGGTGAAATTGCAAAGACAATTACGACTATTTGGAGAATGACTCCGACAATGTCACCCTTTCTTGTTTTGACAAGTTGCAAAATTTCTAAAAGAATAATTTCATTAGTTTGGGGAAAATAGCTAACCCTTTTATTTGATATTTTACCTGAGAAAAGGGAGAGAAATATTCCAGCTGTACTTTTTCTTTTCCCATTATCTGGATTGCTTCTTGGCTCCATGTAAAAGAGAAAAGCTTGAAGTTGATTACTGTAATGGATAAGAGTGTGGCGATGCAAATATACGACAAGTGTAATTGGCATAGTAAAAAAATAAATGGTGATGAATAATGTTTGAGTGAAAGCAATGTTTAGGGATAGGCCATCTTTAGAGAAGATGTGTCCAATTATCCAAACGTATGCAATTGGGTGAAGAGCAGTAAGGATTAAGATGAGGATGTAATGCTTACTCCAAAACTTTCCACGGAGGGGCTTATCTTGAAATTGGTAAGTATTATGGTTGTAAGTAAAAGGGTAGGGATGATAGTGCAACTTTTCAGTTAATAATTGGTTTAAAACTAGAGCATCGAGGGAAAGTTTCGAAAACATTTTGGGGTGAAGGGTGGAGGGAGACTGGAATAAGTAAATAAGTTGTGCAATTGTGCATAGCTGATTAGATGGTAATGATAAAAATCGATTGACATTCAATTTAGATTTTGCTAAATTTAATTCGGCAAAATTTAAAATGATTCGGAGCCATTTTCCAGCATAATTTAAAGATTATCTTATTAATTCGATTGTCTAAAAGATTAAAAATATTAAAATAAAAATTGATGATATGCTTGAAATGCTACGAGCTTAAATTTTATTAACAATATTCCCAATCCTTCCCATATTCCGGTCTGCATTCAACTGGACACTTACTCAAATTATATCTCTGCCTACCCAAATCAATATTCCCCACAAAATCCGTTTGGTTGTCTTTCCTCTTTATAGGAAACGGTCTTACTTCTGTATCCCTCCTCCACAATCTGCAATGATAACTATCATATGCAACAATTTCATTCTTTCTCTTCTTGTAAATCAGGTCATTCAACAGCTTTTGATCCTTCCCAATTTGTTTATAACTGTCTAGCTTGGCTGAATTAAAAATATCCAATTTGAGCTTTTCAAGGTCATTAATTAAAGCGTTTCTTGCTCCCCACATTCCAGCTAAAATTGGGAAATAGTGAGACCATTGCTTATCCCTCATGACTTGGAATGCCTTGCTTGTTCCCAGCCAATCTTTCACAGCTGCAGCTTCTCTTTCACTTATCAACGAATCCAAATCCCTGGAAAGGAAATACTCAACAGTTTCATCACCTAATGGAAGAAATCGCCAAGTTGGAAAGAACATTCCACTCTGATTTTCCAAACTGGGTGTTTTGCCAACATCACACCAGAATAGATCGGGGTTATTGCAAAGTAAATTGCAGTAGTCGTTATTTAGCTGCATATCCGTGTAAAGTCTTAATGAACTTCCTGGATAGTTCTTCCTCATGGCTATTAAATTTGCTAAAATTCCTTCTTTATACGCCTTTTCCCTGTTTGTGTTAGAATCCGGCGGGATATACATGGACATTGTTATAACTTTCTGGTTGGGAGAGTAAAATGTTCCTTCATCACTGCAACTTGAGTTAAGTCTAAAGAGTAATTTTTTAATTTAATTTGGTAAGTTAAACACGAAAACTGATTTTACTTTGGACCTGGTTCCGAATAGAAATAAATCCTGCTACAGGAACATTCCTTAATAAACTGGTTAGGGTAGATTTCAGTTGAGAAATTTAACGAAATCTCAGGAGTAATTTTTATTTTAAGGAATATTAACGCAAATATTGTAAAAACTACATAACATTTAATAAATAGTCGACGGAATATAAAATTATATAAAGGCATTGCAAAAGCTAAAATTTACTAAAATTTTATATAAAAACTTCGTAATTTGGTCTAATTCAAATGAATATTAAGGTTCAAGGCTGCCGTTTAAAACAATCATTTTGTTTCATTGCTAAATATCATTTCATTTCATTAAATCATTAAGTCTTAATAAATTATTCGCTTTGTTTAAACAAGTGCAGTCTTCCACAGAACATATTCTAGATTCATATTCTATCTAAGCTAATTCATGCGAGAACCCGCAGCATATAGTATGCTTAAGCTTAACCCAATTTTATCCAAGCCATTTGTCCAATCTCACTTACTTTTAATGAGATAATAGGATAAAAGGATTTGTATCCAGCAAAATATTTACACTATAGTAGCGAACATTGAGCATGGCGACTAATAAGTTATCTAAACAAAAGGCTAGAAGCCAATGGAATTACTTTGTAATCTGCTGAACCTGTTGAGTAATGCTTATTCCCGTCCATTTTTAGACCTAGAATAATTGAATGGATCGATACTCGCCACTTTTATTAATGACCATTAAATTATCAAGGAGAAGCTGTTTATACTATGGCTGAGTCATATTCACACTTCAAAGAGGAAACGAGAGCAAACGCCAGTTGGAGAGGAAGTGGGTGAAGTAGACAATTACCCAACTTTTATCATGACTCATGCTCATCCGCTATCCAAATGGTTTCTTTGACATAACAGCAGGCAAAGATCTAGGAAAAGGTCTCATTGCTCTGTTTTCTTTCGTATGGATTACATCTCTGCAGAACTCTAGGTAAATCATGGAGAAAGCTGGATATATGAGTGAAGCGAAGCAAATCCAAATGAAAACAAAGCAGGTTACGAATGAAGTAAGTTTTAATATTTGCATTTTTAGAATTTGAAATAATATTTTTCAAATTTGATTTAATATTCTTTTGTAGTCTGTATCAAGCACTGGAAGAATGGTCAAACTCTGTGAAGAAAGCAAAGAGTGTGGAATAAATACCTTGATGAAACTAAGTCATCATGGTGAACAGCTCGATGCGATTGAAAAAGGAATGGTGGATATTCACGAAGATATGAATGAAGCCCAGTCAAATCTTAACAAGATGGGTTCAGGATTCCGTGGATTGTTTAAGATGGGAAAGGGAAAGAATTCAAAAAAGGAAGATGCCATTTGGAAAGGTGAAAGCAGCGATAAAGGGAAACCTGGGGAGAAATTGCCAGAAAGAGATTTTGACATGAGTGGTGTGCCAACTTATGGTGGATTTATTGCCAAGTATGCTAATATTTTAGACAAAAATTAAATTTACTAAAACAATAATTGGTTTTAGGCATACAAATGACGATGCAGAAGTCCAAATGGAGAAAGACATGGAGCAAGTTAGTAACGCTCTGGATACTATGCGAAAGCTCGCGATTGATATGCAATGTGAAGTTGTACAGCAAAATGAACAATTGGGCAGGATTAATGAGATGGTAAAAATTAATTTAATTTGTGAATTTAATTGAAATTAACGATTTTTATTAACAGGCTGATCTGAACGACTCTACTATTGGCGCTGCTAACAAGAAAACATTCAAGCTTGTTAACAATTAAATTACGTAATTAATTCAGTTAATGTACATTGGTAAAATGTGTTTATTATTAAGCCAAAAATATTGACAGTAAGATGTAAGTAGTGTCATATTTTGTTAGTAGATTTTGAGCAAGTTAATTAAATAATAATTAATTTATCCTTCTCAGTAATGTTATGACGTATTAAAATTATAAGAAATTTCTTGCTGATCTCAAAAAACCCAAATATTGAAAATATCAAATGTCATAACATGTCCAATGACGAAAGTAAAACATGTTGTTTGTCACGTAAGATGCTATTGGATTATAAACTGGACTATGTCTTATTACTAGACTTTGATCTGTGAATAAATTTATTTTGCTAAATCCTTTCCAAGAAGGATAAACACAACTCATTACTCTGTCTCTAAGGTCACTGGAATAGGTTGAATTTGCATTGAATTGGGTGTTTTGTTCGTAAGACATGACATCATCAGCTCTCCCTTGCGTGTCTTATAAAAAGAAAGATCATGTCATCCTTCATCAGTCATCCTTCAATTGACTTATATAATAAGCTGGATTATTCATTCACCTTTAGATAAGCTCGATTCAACTCTCAAGCTCAGTATTTCATTGACTTTTCTCCAGGCAACAAGTGAGAAATAATTTTGTCTTAAAAATGCTTAAATTTTTAAAACTTTTCCTCTTACTGGGGATCTGCTGGGCTGCGCCACAACAAGGGCAACATGGAGCAAGGACAACAGCGGCTACTCCAACCGAAGCTGATGTTTATTTTACGGTTTCTGCAACGGTAAGTCTCTTAATTTGCCCCATTTTACTTTACTTAATGAATGGGCATCTTTATTAAGAATCTCCATGGCGAAGACACCGACAACGACGGTGAAGTGGACCCTTTCGTAAAAGTCTATTATGGAGTAGAATCAACCACAAACTTTACGGAAGAGCAGACAACCCTAGAAAGAATCGGGACGTCTGAAACCCTCGAGAATGATAATAACCCAACATGGAACACAGTTTTCAAGGTCAAATATACGCGAGGCACTAACCAAGTTATCCATTTGGTTGTGAGAGATCACGACCCTTTCAATCCTGATGATGCTCTTGGTGATGCAGTGATTCGCATGGATGATTTTATCACAAGGGCAGCGTACCACACTCATTTGATGAATTCAAAAAGTGGTGGAATCGTTGTCACGCAAACGACCCCAATTTATTTGGACTTGACCTTGAAGTAATTGATTAATTAAGCTTAAAGTTGAATTAGAAATAACCCATTTAATTCTATAGGGACCTCCCAGCAAAAGATAACTGGGGAGGAGCCAGCGACCCTTACATCAACTGTTATTTCCGTACAGATAGTGAAGGGCACAACTACCTTTTCCACAGAACAGATACGATTGACAACGCCGAGACAGCTTCATTCACCCACATTCCATTCGAAAATTACAGAAGGGGAACAAATCAGGTTCTTCATTTCGAAGTTTTTGACCACGATACTTTCTCCGCTGACGATTCTCTGGGGACTGCTGACCTCGCTGTTGATTCCTTTATTGCTTCGAAGCGCGCATCAGTTTTAAGCTTGGGTGGGGGAGCAACCCTGATGGTTTCGTTGAATAGGGATTTGTAATTTAAAAAATGTAAAATTGAATATATTGAAAATTGAATTAAATTAGTTCAAAACTATTATTTATTACAATCATTTTAGTAATAAAAGCGCACTGGCTTGCTCAATTATACTCATCTCATACTTTGGACAGGCTAACAAATCAAATAAAAACATATTTCCAAAACATCTAATCCCAATTGGTTTACATGACCTCCAAAAGCATTCCAGTTTTCTCCGTTCTTTTCTGGTCCATCCAGTTAAAATATCAACTTTGACTTTTCTCGTTACAAAATGAGAAGTTGAGTAAACCCGAGACGCAAAAGTAAACACTGTTGCGGTCACAACACAAGTAATGATATAAAGAGTTAGGAAGAAAAGAAACATGAGGAGACCCTCTTGAATATTATATTTAATTAGGAAAAATAGGGGAAACACTTGAAGTGGAAATGCAATCGAAATTTCAAGCCAAATAATGTCCTGATGAATATCATTATATAGTCCCAAAGCGACTTGGATTTGTCTAAAGAGCTCCACACTTTTAGCATTTCTAGCTACCAAAAACCTAAACAAAAAAATACGAGTAGCAGAGGAAATTAAATAGAATGAAATATTTAAATTAACAATTAATATTAGTCTTAAAATTGGGATTGTTGTAATCCAAAAACACGTTAGTAAAAAAGATATGATTGTACAGTACAGCCAAAATGGTAATAAAACTGACAGGGAACGAAAAGGGTTGACTACTGAGCTTAACTTTAGAAGAGCAAATGCCATGGTAATTACAGCAAGTAATGGTGAGTCATAATAGATCAAATTGGAAATTAGTTTTGTTTGGAAAGTTCCTCTGTAATCGAGTTTTGTACAGGATGCGCCATACCTTTGAAAGAATGAGAGTGTCCAGTTGAGAAATTGACAGAATTGTCGCCTATGCTGGATATAGAAAAGTGTGAATGCGTAAATTGTTAATAATCCGCAAGAGTGTTGGAGGAAAAGCGCAGTTTCCATGATACCTTTTGACTTATAGTACGTTGCTATTACGTTTAGGAGGATAAGACACAATAGAAATAAAGCGTAGTTGGCCGACTTGTAGGGTTCCATAGGTATGAATACTTTTTGCTTTTGGTTGTAATGAAAAGGATACAAATTGAAGTAATTGAATAGCCTACAATCTCCTACTAAATGGATGGGAAAGGAAAATATCTCGTGAAAATCGTAAAGTAACTTGTTACTTTGTCTTTTGTTCATTTTGTTTGAAAGATTATTGAAGCAATTTCTTAGACGAGTGAAGAGAAGTGATTGTCTTCGAATAATGTGATCACTGATGGCCTTCGTGGATTTTTGTTTTTTGTTGTTGTAAATTTAATTCCGCAAAAATTGTTTTGTTCCGCATTTTTAAAATTTATTATTGAAAACTCTTTTAATAATTTCAATGAATGGAAATATACTAAATTGCTATCAATTCAATCTTTAATTTGTCTTGATGGGAAGTTTAATTAACCATTTAGGTAAGTTGGTTCATTTGATATTAATACTTTTTTGAACTTTCACAATTTGGTAAGCTTTGTGCTAACATCCCACAATTTCTTGGCGTCTGTATCCTTTAG
>JAHZMU010001510.1:0-14310 GCA_027743725.1 Rambutsinella grinnellia
CACACTCATTACTCAACGTCGAGTAAGGTATTAGAGAAAATTAAGAGGACAGATGGAAAAGCTCTTGAAAGGGTTGAGTTTAGGATGATCATGAGAGCAATTAAGAAAGTTAGTGTTAATTTTGGAAAGATCAATTTCATAGAGAAGTTGACACCCGTCTTGTTTCAGCAGTTTTCAATCGAGAGGATTGTGGATGTTCTTTTAATGACAAAGTCGTGAATGGTTAAGTATGAAATCAAGTAAAGCTTTCACCACAGACAAAAGTCTCCCGTTTTACTTATATTTGAAGGCGCCAGGAGAAAAATTATTTCGTTAATTGATTTTTCATAAAATAAATGTACGGCATTGATAATAATTGTTACTCTTTAATTTATAAAATTGTCCATTATAAGACACAAGCCTAATTGATGAAACATTTGATGTTGAACATTATATTTTTAAAAAATAGTCTAAATAAAATATACGGAAAAAACTATAAATGACTTACTAATCTACAAAAATTTAGCAAAACAATAATAAACCAAATGGTTTTTGTTCTATTTTAAATTACAAAATAGTAAAATCAAACAAAAATCTAATAAATTGTTAATACTCACAAAAAGGATTGAAAATTCTACTAATCAAACGTTCCAACCACACAACAAAGTATTGTTTCCATACAACCAGGTTCATGCAATTCTGAATACTCTGCAGGTTTAATCCATCCGGTTTTCTCCGTCGCGAAATTGTTGAACTTTTTAATGTCAGAAGGGGCCGTGCTCAGTCTAGTTGATATGATTGCTCTCCGAACATCCTAATTTAAAAAAATTAAATTAAATATTTTTTAATTAAAGAATTTTTTGAAAAGTGATTAAAATTACATACCTCCTTATTTTTCTCATTTTTGCAAATCCAGACAATTTCGTCACAAGTGAAATCCCTCGTGAGGTCAGCAAATAGTAAGATGTCATCTCTGGTTATGTTAGTCTGGAAGTTCTTTCTTGAAAGGAAGTACATGTTGAATATCTGAAGCCTCACATCTAGGTTGGGTAGGGGGATGTAAAATACTTTTTGGAAGCTTTTTAGCAACGAATAATCCAGATGGTCCAAATTGTTTGTTGCGGCAATGAAGATAACTGGCTCGTTATTGTTATCCATTTTGTCCAAACGGTTTTTCAGCTGGGGTTTTGTTGTAGGCTCGGAGTCAAAAAGTAACTCCATATTATCGAGAAAAATCACGCTTGGACTTTCCCTTTTTGCCAGGGAAAATAGTGCATTGATAAGTTCACCCGTTTCGCCACGGGACGTAAGGTCAGACGGAGAGACGGAGAAAAATGTAAAGGGCTTTCCTCCTTCTCTTCCTTTTCGAAGTGCTTCCCCTGCAACTGCTTTGGCCAAATAAGTTTTGCCAGTTCCTGCAAAAAAATGTTTAAAAATATAGCGTTAAAGAAAAAATTTAATGGAATGAGGCAGCGCGAATACATTTTTTTCTTTCTCCGCAATGAAATGGAATAATTGTGAATGAGGTTTTGTATTAACTTACCGGATGGTCCAAATAGAAGAAAGCGAGAAAAATTCTTGGTTCCTTTTGAGTTAATAATTGGAGTAGTAATGGATGATTTCAGAAGGGATTTCTCCTCTTCGATACCGCACACATCATCCAATGTCAGATTCGGCACTTCCGTTACAATCGTTGCTCTTAATCTATTCTCCAATTCCTGTTTATATTCCATGTTGTTCTGGGTTACGCGCACAAGCGAAGCTAATTTTTCTCCGGGTTGAAAATTGCTCTTGCAAATATAAAAGAAAAGTAGACAATTATTTAATTGTAATTAAACTTGAATCAAAAATTGTCCACAGCTTCTTAACAATTAAGGTGATAATGGAATAAATTGTTTTATGATATTTTACTCACTTAAAAAAATTAACTGAAATGCTTTGATTTAAATTGACGTTGTTAAGATAAAATCTACTTTAGGATTGACTACAATTTTTGCAGAGATACCTTTTTATCTTGCCCTTAATGGTTTATGATTGAGCTTGATTTTCTGTAGCGTTTGGTTTACGTGAGTTAGGTCAACCCTTTTTCGTCAGAAGTACCTAAAGTATTTCTGCTAACTTTTCCAGAATTATGAGTCATGACAAGCGCGTTATTGCTTTATCCACCATTACCTTTGAAATGATTTTAAGCGGATTAATTTTTATACCTTTATTTAAGTGGATTAGGGTATTCGAGAAATAAAAGATAATCCGTTAAAAATATCAGTTGAAAAAGAAACAAATGCTAAAAGAAATGAAATAGCTGAAAGGAAATATTAAAAATGAGTCAGGAGCTAAGGGCACGTGAGAAATGAATAAGAAACGAGTAAAAGGTTGAGTCTAGGAACAAGTTTTTCATCAAAGCTTAAGCCAAACTGAGATTGAGTCCAAATCCAAACTCGACTAGTTTAAACTAGTGTGGGCATTCCAAAATTACTTTGAATTTTATGAATTTGTTAAAATATTTCTTTTGATAAATTCACACTTATGACGAGGTTTATGCTACGTCGAGTAAGGTTTTGAGAAAACTAAGAACACGGCAGAGGAAAAGGCTCATGAAACGGTTGAATTTAAGGTGACCATGGGAGCAATTAAGAAAGTTAGTGTTAATTTTGGCAAAATAAATTTCATGGAGAAATTGACACCCGTTTTGTTTCAGCAGTTTTTAATCGGGAGGATTATGGATGTTATTTTGATGACGAAAGCGTGAATTAATTATCAAGTATTAAGCTAAGCAATGTTATTTGACCATTACATATTTTATTAATAAAATTGATGAAAAAATAAACATGGAAGGTGTAAGTAAAGAAGAATATACTCATCACATTTAATTTCTGTCACTTATTTAACATTTTTGTCTGGAAAATTATAATTTTCAACGCTCACTTGAGATGAGTCTTGCGATGTGTAGCCATTATATCTTTCCGGAAACATTTAAAGCGGCAATGGGGACACTTTAATCTATTCCGAATGGGATTCTCTTCGTGAAAACTGTCAAAGTGGCGGATGGCGTTTGGACGAATGGTGAAGCTATCTCCACAGACGACGCATACAAATCTCCCGTTTTTCTCTACAGTCCTTATTTTATCGTCTCGGAGAGGTCGTCCTGCGCCAGGTCTAGCGCCACCCCTTCCTTGTCCCTTTTTGGGGGCGGATGGGCCTGAGGAACTGAATTGTTCCAGTCGACGGTGAACTGTTTTCAGGTGCCAATTCAGTGATGATGTAAAGCTGAATATCTTGTGGCAGTCCGGACACTTTCTTCGTTTAGAAATACTAGGTTCCAACTTTGTTCGAATAGTGCCAATCTCATCTATAACTGGAATTGCTGGGTCTTCCGATTGAGAAGTGGAATGGCTTGTTAAACTTTGATTGTCTTCAAAATCAACATCATTATCAGCAGCCTCTAAAACTTTGGAGATGTTAGGAATTCTTTCCAAGACAACTATTGGCTTGGAATTAAACATTTCTTTGATTTTTTCTTCGGCTGAAAAAAATCAAACGCGAATTAAAATATAGGCCAACTAATCAACTCAATCTATTCAATTCTTACATTTCTTCATGATTGTTTCCAGAACATAATTAAATTTAACCGGCGCCGGTTTTAGATCTTTCTTTGAATTGGAAATTGCAGATTGAATAGAATCCAACAAGTAGTCCATTTCCAACTTAATTTTCTCCAAATTCCCACAAAGCTGTACAAATTTTGTGAAATTCTTTTCACATTTTTCACAAACTATTGAGTTTATTTTGTCTTTAATTTTTAAGTAATTGAAAAGGAGATTTAGTGAATTGGAATCATTTTTACTGGTTGAGGAAACTAATTGGTGGCAAATAAAACAAGAGTTATCATAACTCGGATGATCCGTCTCAAATTTTAAGTCCATCATAGACATAGAGAATTAATACAGTAATTAAGTTATTTGAGCAACACTTGTTTCTTGCTTGGTTTGTGCGAAGAAATTTCTAGAAAAACATCAGCTGCTTGACTAGAAGCACGAAAAGCTCTTCCTTTCTGTAAAGCATGACTTTGTTCACCGGCTTCGTTCATGAAAAGCTAAAAAAAATTTGCTTTTAATGCATGTGAAGCGTCCGACAAAACGAATGGAGTATTTGAAAAGGAAAACCAAAACATTTTTAGTTTAATGAAAAAATTTATTTCAAACTTCTAAATTTATTCTAAAGTGATCCTCACAAGTTTAATGGCTTTAGAGCAATCCAAAGACACAAGAAAGTAGGCTATCCACACAAGTAGGTTCATACGATTAGGAATACTCTGGAGTTTTCTTCCACCGGTTCTCTCTCTGGCGAACTTGTTGAATTTTATTATGTTGACAGTTGAAGTAGTCGGTTCAATAATTTTGATCGCGTCATACGCATCCTAATAGTAGTAGTGGTTTATAAGTAAATAAATTAAATAATTCAAAAAAGCGTTTTAAATTGTTTACCTTCATACTAATCCTAATTCTTTGGTAATTAATAGACATAAGTTATGTCACAAAACTCGTGAAGCCTTCACATTCTTTCCTCCCATATCCAATGTCCGGCATCCTGTATGACTTTTTTCTTAATCACCAGCATCGGCCATGAAAACTAAAATTAACTTTTTAAAGCTTTGATTTAGCATATAAAATAGAATTATGCAATGAACAATACAATTCTATAATTAACATTAACATCACAAACATCAATTTAAATCACCACATGAATTATTCACGATTTTTTTATTCCTATTTGTATATGAATGTGTTGCGTTTATTGTATTGTAAAATCAATCAATATGATATGTAATAAGGTAAAAATGACATGAGTAAAAAAATGCTATACTCTTTTACTTGCTTAAAAAATCACATAAAGCGTATTAAATAAATCTTCTCCGAAAGGCAGTATTAGCACATTTGGATATCGTCGCTGCAGCCCTCAAGCAGTTTTTTTCTATTCTCATATTTCTGCCCAGTCATCATTAGTGAGTATAAGTGCAGAGGAATGAGGAATCATTCATTTACGTAATATCCATAATGTGACTCACAACAATACTGACTCTTTTTATGAAACCAAAAAAATCAGTTTCCTTTTCCAAAATTACAAAACTAATAAGTATCCAATTAATGAAATTCGCATTTATTGTAATATCTCAGTATTTACATTTGCATTAATTTTTCTGAATAAGAATGGGAGGAAAAGAGTCAAAATTACTTCGCAATTTTGAAGTTGAAAAAGTTTTGGGTTCGGGCGGATTGGGAATGGTGATTCAAGGCAAGAATAAATTTGAAGGGGAGTCTTACGCAATAAAATTAATTGCTCAGACTTCGAAAGAAAATCTTTCCGCGAGTAAGCATGAGATAAAGGTTTTGGCTGCAGTTCCCTCTCATCAGTTTGTGGTTGGATATAGATCCTCTTGGGTAGATAGTTTGGAACGATCGGAAATTCAAGATTTGATTAAAAGCCTCTCCATTGAGGATGATTTGATTCAAAGATTCGGGTAATAAAAGCGGAAGTAATTAATGATTTTGTGAAACAAAATATATATTTTTATTCGCAGATTGCTTCAAGCCTCGCGGGTGCAGTTCCTCTGCATCCAAATGGAGCTTTGTTGGATAGACTTAGCGAGTTATTTACATGCTCGAGACACTGAAGAAGATGACATTAATGAGCGAAAATGTTGGCGTTTTTTTGGGCAAATTCTAAAAGGGTTGGATCATATCCACCGCAACAAAGTTAACGGAACATCAGAGGTCACAAGAAATGATGACGGCGTGTGGCTCAGTTTTCTACATGGCTCCCGAGCAGCTCACTGGCAACTACGACAAGTCTGTTGATATCTTTGCAATGGGTCTGATCCTTGGCGAGTTATTTAGTCAAGAAGATGATAGATTTGTACTTTTGCAAGGGATTAGAAATGGAAACATTCCAGAGAATTTAAAGACATGTTGGCCAACAATAAGCTCTCTTATAATATTAATGACGAAGGCATCCGGTAAAGAGAGGATTGGCATGAAAGGGGCGAGGAAGATTTACAAAAAGATCAAAGCCTACTTTGCAATGGATACACACGTTGGAGTGAATTGTGATGGCTGCAAGTGTTCTCCAATACGGGGGCTTCGCTACAAGTGCAAAGTTTGTGACGACTATGACCTCTGCGAAAAGTGCAAGGATGGGGATGAAGTCGTCCACGATCACGAATTCGAAGAGATGACAGAGGCGGATAGTGTTTTAAATGAAATCAAGTCTTTACGAACTACAATTGCTGAGGATGAAGCGTCATCCAAAACTGGATCTTGCTCGAGATGTGAAAAAGCTTTGGACTTGGATCAAGATACTTTCAAATGTACAGTTTGCACAAATTGCTACTATTGTTCAGAGTGTCATGAAGAGTCAAAAAACCACACAAAACTTCACAAATTTGAAAAGTCTACTATTGAGAATAAAATGCTGATGATGAAGAAACATGAACTAGCGAGAAATATGGTTGTGTTGGGCCTTCTTCAAGAACTTAGAAAGAAATTAGAGAATGAATAAAAATACCGACTTTGGGTAAGCAATCCGTAGGTAAACGGCGGTGTAAATGTTTTAAATGTAAACTGTTATTTACGCACACTAGTACTTTGTAAATAATTGTAATCTGTATTGTCTAAGAATATTTCACTTTAAAGTAATTTTGACCTGAATTGAGCTAATTTGGTTAAAGGTAGATTTATGTTAATCTTTAAATAAAACTAACAAAATGCTCATCTTGCGTGTAAGGTTTAATAACTTTAATTAGTTACACATTCCAAACACACAACAAAGTAGGGTTTCCACAAAAGTAGCTTATACGTTGATGAATACTCGGAAGTTTCCTTCCATCCGGCTCTTTCTTTTGCAAACTTGTTGAATTTTATTATGTCGGCGCTGGATATCACGGGTTCAGTAATTTAGATGGCGTCATACACATTCTTACAATAATTTTAATTTAAAAAGTGAATCAAATTAATGGTTTGAAAATGCATTTATTGCTCACCTTCATATTGTTTGCATTTCGACAAATCCTGCCAATCTCATCACTCGTGAAGCCTCTTGTGAGTTTGGCAAATCTCAAAATGTCGTCTCTGGTTATGTCAGACTGCACAATATTCTTGCCTGAAAGCAAGTGCATGTTGAACATCTCAATTCTCGCATCTTTATCTGGTAAATGGACGTAAATTTTCTTTTCAAATCAGCGCAAAAGCGGACCATCATTATCCACAGATAGATCAGGTAAATGGCTTGCTGCAGCTATTAAGAAAACTTGCTCTCCATTTTTATTCATCCAGTTCATTTCCATTTTCAACTGAGCTTTTACACAGTAAATCCATTCATTGTCACTGCCAGGTTGTGGCATAAATAGTGCCTCAATATTGTCAATAAATATCACGCTTGGGCTAGACCTCTTTGCCAAAGAAAATAATTTTGCAACAAGTTTTTCTGGTTCACCATACCATTTTGATTTTAAGTCGGATGCGGAGAGAGAGAAAAATGTTAATGGCTTTTCTCCCACTTTCCCTAGTATTTCATGGAGTTGTCCTGCAAATGCTCGAGCCAAGTAAGTTTTGCCAGTTCCTGAAGCGGATAAAAAGTAAATGAAATAGATGGCTTTGCATTTAACGGTATTAACTTACCGGATGGACCAAATAATAAAAAGCGAGTAATTGTTCTCTGGATTCCCATTGAGTAAACAAATGGCATAAAGATAGATGCTTTTAGAAATTGTTTCTCTTCCTCAAGACCGCACACATCATCCAGGGTCAGATTCAGGCATTCGGTAACAATGGTATTGATCATTCTACTCTCCAACTCATTGTCGTACTTGGTGTCATCCTCGCCCTTGAACTTTAAGCGAATTAAGCTCATTTTGTTCAGAGTTGGATTTACTGATGAAATCTATTTTGAGATTGTCCACTCTTGCTCAGCTCACTTCCTCAACTAAATATTAAAGTAGGCTATGGTTATGGCTTGGATTTTATCTACAGCGTTTGGCCTACGTGACTAAAATATGCTGCAATCAGCTTCCCTTAAAAAGTATTTACATTAGCATTTCTGAATGGAATAAGTCTTTCCAAAGAATTTCATGACTCATGACAAATGCATAAAGCCTTCAGTAACAAAATATTTAATTTCTTAAAGCTTTGTAAGCGGATTTGATGAGGATTTTCCAAAGCATGTTTCGCAAGTGGGAAATACGCGCATCTTTGCGGAGGACTTGTGTTCAAGGGATGGGTACATTTTCCAACGTTTGGAAACAAAACCTTATGGGTTATGTAAGAATATTAGTTGGAAACCAATTTGCTATTGTATTAACTTTTAGACGATAGTAAATGGCATTTAAAAATTCTCAATTCAAAAGCTTCTTATAAAACTATTCTAATAAAAATAAAAGCTTATCATTAGAATTCACACTTGTATTTTTGCATTACTTGAAACGCCCAGGGAGCCCTGATGACGTAAAAAATTTGATGGCAGATGTAGCCCTTGTTGACTTAAAATGCTCACTTGTTCAAAGGATCATGTTTAACCATCTCATTAAATTATTGTTCACACCAGAATATAAAAATGCAATGCATTTACTGACATGCTGCATGTCACATGCAAGAAATGATAGGAGGTCTCACCGTGAGAAAATTTACTGTCCAGTTGCCCACTTATTACTTCAAACGAAAATTGATATGCACAACTCTGTCGCTTTTGAGCGGTTGTCAAATGAATAACTATATTTGTTCGCTCGTAAAATATCTAATCCCATTTTCTGTTTTTGTAATTTGAGTTTTGATCTAATTTAAGGTTCGGTTAAATGTGAGCATAAAAATGAGTAGAGTTTTAGGAAGTTTAGTGGTTTTGACAGTTTTCATTGTGTGCCAGCATGAAGCGAATGGATACGGTTTTATTGAAGATCACTATCATCACCACCAACATCATATAATTCCTAATCCAGGATGGGGTTGGGGATGGGGATGGGAAAAGCCAAAGCAGGAAGGCTACATTTATGAAGCACCCAAAGAGAAATTCGAGTATCCAAAAGAAATAGAGAAGACGGAATGTGAAAAAGACCAGTTCAGAGATAAAGATGATATTTGCAAAGACCGTAAGTTTATTTTTATTTGCAATACGCGTAATTTTGTCATGATAATTTTTAATACTAGCACCCTCCTTATTCTCTTATCGGTTACTTTAAAACTGAAATGGACGGGATTAATTGCAGATGCACAGTTAAGCATGTCAGCTTTAAGTTTATCCACTCTACCTAATTGTTATTGTAAAAATGGTTGCATTTATGAGTTCTGAAAAATGCGTGCAAATTAACAGTTTCGATAAAATCACCTTGACACACGCACAAATTATATAAGACATTGTTTTTATAAAAACATATCATAAAACGAAAGGGCATCTTATTGTATTTCAACCTAGGTCATTTGTCATGCATGAACTATTCTAGTACAGAACATGCAAAAACGAGAAGCAGTGGCAAATATGTAGGAATTATAATTAAATAATTAAATTGTCACGCGGTCAATGTTGTTGAATTTGATGAATTGCATGTTAAATGACTTAAACGAACTGATATTTCTTTCTAAAAACAGATACTATTATATAACTTGGTTTAATTATTGTTAATTTTTCAAGTTAGCTTTTTATTTATTTTTAATTATTTTGCAATTACGTTGTTTTAGGCGAGGAAGATAAAATTGAAGAGCCCGTTAAAGAGCGCGAGGTGGATAATGAGGAGCATAAAAAACGGGAAGAAGAATTAGAGCAG
This sequence comes from Rambutsinella grinnellia, assembly GCA_027743725.1. Taxonomy (NCBI): domain Eukaryota; kingdom Metazoa; phylum Arthropoda; class Collembola; order Entomobryomorpha; family Entomobryidae; genus Rambutsinella; species Rambutsinella grinnellia. The sequence continues at coordinate 9,785 of JAHZMU010001510.1, forward strand.
CGTGTAAAGGAGCACGAAGAACGAGAAAGGGAACATGAAAAGGACCGGATGGCCGTTGAAGAGAAGCAGATGATGATTGAAGAGCTTCAAAAGCGACTTAAGGAGGAAGAAGCAGAATTTGAAAGGCGAGAGGAATACATTAGAAAGGAGGTGGAGGAGCTAGAAAGGAGAAAGAAGGAGGACGAGGAGAATAGACAGAGTCAGATAGATGCTCTAATTCAACAGTATATGATGAGGACGGTGGATGAGCTTAATCGCTTTAGCAATAGTAATATTTTTTAATTAATCGTAAATCTGCAATTTTCATTTCATTTTTATTTTTGTATTTTTAAAGCCCTGCATGAAAACCAAAAGAAAGAGGATGAAGCCAGAAAGAAAACATTAGGAGAGTTGGAGGAGGAGAAACGCTTTAGAGTTAAGGAAACAAAGGAAGAAATTATTACACGTGGGGATGGCCAACAAATAATTAAATAGGGAGACTAGTTCAGCAATAACAACAGGAGAAGGAGGTGCGGCTGGTGGCAGAATAACAGAATTTGAAAGTAGCCGAAGTACTAGTACAAGTGGAGGCTCTAGTTCTTCCTCTGGTGCTTCTAGAGGCGCTGCTGCTGGTGCGGCTGGAGGAGGTGGTCAAAGCTTTTTCCGAAATTCTAGCTCCTCCTCTGCAAGTCGCACAGATTCGGATGGAAGAACAACTGGCTCTAGACAATCATCCGCTTTCCAATCGGATGGGAGCAGAAGTCAAAGTCAAAGCAGTCAACAACAATTGGGCTCTCAGCAAATAAATAGATTTGCAAAATTTAAGGATAACTTTGACATTGAATATGAGCGGAGAGTGAGGGTTAGTGAAAGCAGAGTAAATGTTAATGCGAAGAAGCCCTCAAAAAGAATGGAAAATCTTCTCGGTTTCCTTAATGTTAATCCGAGTGGGAGGGGAGTTGCTTCTTCGAGTTTGGATGAATTATTAGAGATAACTGGGGCGTCGCTGGTGGCAAGGAAGGTTTATGCTCCAAAGGCCCTTCCAAGGTATAAAATAGGGAGGGATAGACTTTAAATAGTTATGGGAATAAAGCTGGAGTACAGGGGGAAATTGTATACAATTTAATTTATTTAATTTATCAATTTTTATATTCCTTGGGGCAATTAAAACTGCGTAAGTGAAATATTTTCAGCATATAACCTTTTCCTTATAATTTATAGCTTTCTACTTTCTTTCTCTTGAAACATAATATGTATTACGCTCGAGGAATATTAGTACAGATTCTTTTATAATAAAAATATGAATGGTAATAGTAATTTACCGCTTCCTTCTTCGTCTGTTGACCGATCCCTGAGCACCACATGAATCACTTGGTTAATTCGGCACTTGCAGGATTTTTGCAGTTCTGCAATTTCTGCTAGTGACATCACCAATGCCACAGAGAAGCCATTCCTGCTTCATCAATTGAGAGGAATCTGGTCTCTTTGCAACCTTTTCCAGCTCAAGCTTAGAACCTCCGACAGACTAAAAGAATTCACTCTCACGTCATTTATATTTGCACATATTTTATACGAAATTATATCCAAATCACTCTAATGAACAGAAAAATAAATAGCAATGTCAAGATTAAAAAACGCAGCCATTGCATACTTTTCTGGGTATCATTAACTGTGTTCTCTCTACTCGCTAAGTTTTACTTGGCACATATTTCCAGGAACCACTTCCGACAACCACAGACATATCTCATGACTGGTGACAAGAGATAGTGCGAAAATCATTTTACTTGCAAAATAAAAATATAAATCTTGTTTAAAATATTTTTACGTTAATAAAAGAATTTCGTAAAATATTTCAACATATTTAATTTAAGACGGATTTAATATTTTTTCCAATTTCAAGATGTTTCTAACAAGAGTGATTCAAATTTCATTCTTCCAGCTATTTACATTCTTTGCGTTGCCGATTTCTGTAAGCATTATATAGATTTATTTAAAGATCATTTAAAAAAAATATTTCGACAATTTCTTTAAAATATTGCAGGCTGTTGAACTCCAACTTCCAACTTCTCAGTTTTCCCAGGCCAATACCATCGTTGAATTCAACCCAATTAATTCCTAAAATTTAAAGCAATTTAGTTATCAAAATGATAGTGACTACTTTCTAGAGCTCGGTCCAAGCCAATTTACCCCAATTCAAATCACAAATTGGGGAGCTAGCCCAAATCAATTAATTGGGATCCAATTTAGGCTCAATCCAATTTGGCCCAATTTGGAAATTGATTTGGCTTGGCTTGCTTGCAATTAATTGCAAGCTCAAACCAAATGTCCAATACCATGCCCTGAGCCAAATACTCAGCTGTCTCTTCGTGAAATGATAAGAGCAAACACAAGAATGAACCAAATGGAATTTGTAATTGCGCTGCATAAATTTCAAATAAATTAAGTGAAGATTTAGACAAATTGCGATTTCAGGGAAAGTGAAGGTGGAACTTCGTAAGCCTTCCCAACTACATTCATTTCTAACTACTAACTACAGGCTGTATTTTAAATTACTATTTTCTTATCGAACAGTTTAATGAAATAGCAAATTAAACAAGAGCTCCTGGAAATCTTTTTTCACAATCGGTTCAGCCACTGTAGAAGGGCTTGACTTGTTTCCGGCTTCTTGACGTTTAAACATTTTAATCCTGTGTCTCCCTTAAATGTCGGTTCATTGAAAGTTCATTGTGATTGCTCCTCCGTTCTTGGCGTGACAAAACAAATCACTGCAACACAAAATACGTGTCTAGTTAATCCAAATATTGATCACTGTTGCAGAATGAAAGATAATTATTCACTAATTTAAATGTTACCTGCAGTGGTTTCATTTCCGCTGGCGCTTCTCCTCGTCCCAAGTAAACTCATTGTAGACAGTTGATTTCAAATTACTAAAATTTGGAACAGGTCTCTCCTTAACTTTCGATCGAGTCTCCTCTTTCGCTAAATAATCAGCCTCCCTAATCCCCTCAATTTCAACATCACCTTTGAACGGACGCTTGCTTCCTCTACTTGACATTTTAATTTACAAATTTAACTGCCGTGCAGTTAAATAATTAAGTTGTTTTGAAATTTAACAATTTAAAACAAAAACACTGCAGAATTCCTCTGCTCTCCACCTCGCTAACATGAGAGATGCAATCATGCACAGCTGGAATGGTGTCGCATTGATAGGATATATCAGTAGGCTTTCTGTGCATTCTCAAATTGGGCTGATTTGCAATCAATTCAATCAAGCCAAATCAATTTGGCAAATTGGAGAATGTCCAATTCAAATTGATGCCAATTCAAATCAGCCCAATTTAATGGATTGAGACAATCTGATTTGGTTTGAATTGGAAAGCTTGCAATTTTCAATTAATTGGACCTAGCTCTACTACTTTCCAATGATTGAAGCTGTGTCGAGGAAGTTTTCAAAAATAATCACAGTGCCACTTTCATTAAATGAGTTTATTCCTGTTTCCGGAGCTATAGCGTCTTTCAATAAGATTACCAATCGAAGTATTGAAGTCTTTCTATGTTTTGAATGGAAAAATAATACTTTGGATGAATCAGTTGATATGTCATCCGTAGTTGATTTGGTTGCTCCTTATCGGGAAACAGTCACTCATATTATATTGTATATCCACATGTTAGACGATGACGCTCAACAAAACGATTTAGAATTGCATGATCGAGACAAAATTATTAGAGAAAAAATTACTCGAGATAAAATAATTCGAGAAAAACTTATTCGAGATGTTGCTAAAATAGAAGAGACTTTATTATCCAGAAACTTACAAAATTTCATTAAGCTTGGACTACACATTTCTCTCTCGGATTGCTTCCAAAGTGAAACCCTATTTAATCAACAACTAGTCAATCTTGTTCGTCGCGTTCAGCTGATAATCTTCCGGAATTTCACAAACAATAAAAAAACGTTAGGGCGGTTCAACACGTGCAGAATGGAAATTAAGAATGTGAACAATAAAATAAAAATAGGATTTGCTACAGCATGGAAACATTCAATGAATCAAGTCAACTCTGATGGAATGACTTTGCCAACATTTTGGGAAAATATGAATTATTGGGGGAGTCAGTTAAGAACGCAAGTGTTTATTTCACACGCTTTTGATAACAGCACAAGTTCAGGAGCTGGTTGGTGGAAGCTTGCCGAAAAGGTTTATAATAATCCAAGTGAATTTGAGTTTCAAGAGAAAAAGGCAGTCCAACTAATTAGCCTTAGAAAACATTCTCTATTTGATAAAGACAAAATTATTGCTGGTGTTATTCCACCACAACCACTTGGAGACTCTAGTGAGGCGTATACGGAACAAGAGATTATGCAAATGATTCAAGTAATTTCTACCCGATTTAAGAAAGTTTATACTATCTTATCTTTAAACGCGATTGCTGAAAAAGTTCCTTATGCAATTGCAAGGTGGAACAGTGAAAACGTAAAAGATTTACAACTCGAAGTTGAATTACAGCAAGTAGACGTAAAACACAAGGAAAATGTCACGACTGTTTTT
>JAHZMU010001511.1:0-40642 GCA_027743725.1 Rambutsinella grinnellia
CTCCAAAAAATGCCTCAAGCAGACAAAGGTCTTAAAAGACCAAGTACTAGTCGAAGCGTGATTTCTACTCATTTAATATTTAAAGAGCCGGAAATGTCTACTAGACCCAAAGTACTTTTACCAATTAACTAACTTCTTCCAGATCAATCTTTGGGATCAATATGATGTAGAAGATTTGTAATTGAGAACTACCTCTTAAAACTTAAGTACTTTCATTAAACTTAATTGTAATTTAAGTCACTCCTACAATTGCCTTTCTAGTCTTCCGTGTTATCTTTGAACAAACTCGTAAAAATTTTCTCTTGTAAAGCCATAGCCGATATATGGTTAATCTTTCGAGTGAAAACTTTTCGAAATGTTTTATTACCACCCAAACAAATCTACTAGTAATAGTTATGCGTGTTTATTAGCACTTGAAAATCAAATCTAACTTATTGCAAGTACCCTCACGTAAAACAGGGCTCATACCAAATATCACTACGAAAGTTGTTTTTCTAAATTATTACAATATCTTTTAGGAACAGTTTAGTCTTTTATCTAGGAAAATCTTATTTTTTTATTTGATAAGCTAACTGTTCAGAAAATCAAATCAGGTTCACTGAATACTCAGTGAAAGAAAACAAAAAAACGCAATGAATTAAATATGTGCACCTAGTCACATCAGACGCTTCTCTGTGCAACTACTGCCTTCAGCTTTTAAGGTTTATGATTTTATAGACACGTTTGAATAACCAGCATTAACGTATGTGATGGTTGAGTTGGTCCCACAAAAGGCATTTTTGCAATAAAAATTGCGTTTTGGCAAAGTGCTATTATGAAATAATTTACATTAAATACCGTTTCGACAGTACCTAACTTTATTCATTTGCCCAAAATTAGGTCCAAGACCAGTTGTAAAAATACTAATGAAATTATAAACAAAACTTTTTATAAAAAGGTAATTTGGGCAAGCGCTAAGATCGGTTTTCCCTTCGACTTAAACTCTTCGGGGTTTACATAAAAACTGATAAATGCAATCAACTTTATAGGCTATTATGATTACTGAAACAATTACAATTTACTAATTTTAGTTCCTCAATTTAATCAAGGATTTCACACTGCTTATCAGTATTATATCATTCCTTTGAATCCTTCTTGTTTCTCTGAATTTTTTATGCAATCATGTCAATTCAGTCAGACTTAACGAATGAGTGACTTTTCAAGGGAACGATCAATCAGCAAAAGTAATCATTAATGACAATTATAGTCATAGTCTATCAAAGTTGTTCACCAGTTGACTGCTACTGATGGTGATGATAATTAAACATTTTTGCTCAAACCTGAAATGAATGACTACGTCATTAAGCCTCACGGTAAACTTTGTATTGGACAGTGACTTGAAACTCAGAGTAAACTAATAATTAACACCAGTCTAATCCTTACAGTTTCAACAATTAATGACTTTGCTCAAACATCAAGCTTATCAATGAGAACATGTTAATCCCAATTTGGACTTCTCAAACTCTATTCAAGTGTATTTTGCAAATAAAAATCACAACAATTAATCCTCTAATTGTGACACTCTTTAATAAACTTTTCCCAACTTGAAGGCCTCCATTACCTCTCATGTTTCAAGTTATAAATCATCTCAAGCCAATTTAGGAAAAATCGTGAACAAATTAACGACTCTGATTAATCAATTTCTTGTCTCTTCTTAAATTTTTTTTTGCTGGAATATGAAATGGAATATTCTACATTTTTCACTTAACAGCTCTACCTAAAGTTTAGGTCCTAAACCTTCAAAATATATTAAGAATAGCAGCTAAATATCATCGTGTTCATTTCCTTTTTAATATTTCATGGCCGAGGCCAAGACATTTAAGGGAGAATTGTAGAAATGCACCTACATCGACACACACACAATGCGTAACCTTTGCCTTCACTGACCTTATATGGATCTATTAAAGTTATTTATGGGCGACGCATATTTAGCTGTAAATAAACTTGTACATTTCCCTATTATCTTAAACTTACCCAATTCAAAACATCCAATGTTCCATCGCACTCTTTTAAAAATGACACTTTTCTCCAAACCATTCCACACTCAACTTTGACACTTAAATAACTACAATTAAAAGTTTAACTGTTCATACTTTTAAGTGTCCAAAAGTGCCTTCTTGTCAGCAGCCCTTTTCTTCTGCGACACTCCACTACTACTGCCAATGCACTCGCGAAAGCACACAAAATCATCCCATCTCATACCGTCCATGCCTCTCCACACCACAAAAAGAGCAATAACATTCAAACGGCGTATAAGTTATACGGTATAACCCTGCTATGTTACAAGTGTGAAGTATCAAGCAACTCAAATTCTCAATCCTTTAAACGCGATACATTTAAGGGATCACGGCAGCAGCCACTTTTTGATATTTCTTTTGAGAGTGCAGAGACTAGAGACTCCTTTTACAATTTACAGTCCCTTTTTGATGTGAGAAATCAGAGGATGATAAAGAAAAATTCTCGCAATGTATCCTCATCATATTTCATATCACATGAGAGAGAAATGCTGAGCTTTGTTGAGAATCTCAACTTGAGAAGCTTCATGAAAATGTATGAGAGATGCAGATGCAAAAGAGAGTGCAACAAAAGCATTAATTTTACAAGAAGGGGAAAAGTCGTCTTGTTCTTGTCTTGTAATATTCTTGTAAGGCAAGACGTGAATCTTGAGAGAAACGTGCATGTAATGTTCGATAGGAATGGAGATGGATGAAGAAGAATATTTTGTCTTTGTGTCTAAACGGATTTTACAGTTTGATATGAGATGGATGGGATTTTACTGAGGAGGAAGAGAAAGAGCGTTTGGTAAGGTAGAGAAGCCAACGGTAAGTTTGGTTCAGGTAAGCAATGCAATATTGGATGACACGAAAATGCTTTGTTTGTCTCCCTAATTTTCGGAAGGAAATAATTTTTGCTCGTGTAAGCAGAGTTTGGAGTATGACCATGCAATTGTAGTCGATTTCATGATGCGTAAATATAGTTTGACTTGGGAAAAGCAACGGAATACGTGGGTTTAGTGGGAAGTGGGTGACATGAGAGAAAAAGGAATGGTGACAAAGACGGAGTGCTATCAATAATGGAACGGGAGAAGAAAACGGTTTTGTTTTGTGCTTTCTTGGGATTATGTATTATGTGGGCAGGATGCAGGTGACATTTATAGATTGAGCTTGATCGAGGAGAATGAATAAAGCTAATTCATGAGAGTAACACAATATTTGTTCTTAACTTGGAAAGAATGTGTAATTTTGAAAAAGCAAAAGGCGAATTAGTAAATGATTTTGGTTTGAGAATGATCCAATAATATAAAAGCAAATGAAAAATTATGATTCCGATATTTTTACTTGAATTTAATAATTTGAATTTTTAATTTTCATCAAAAAGTCGAGTCATAAAAAAAGGTTGCAAAATTTTCTGTAAAATCAAATAGCATTTATCGCAGACGAACTTTCTCTGTGGCAAGGGCCAATTTTCTGATATTATGCATGACTCCAGCAGCAGCCTTTTGCAAATCGTTATCCAGGGACCCAATCATGTTTACCAGGTAGGGAACGACGCCACATTGGTGCATGGTAATGCAGTTTCTGGGATCTGTGGAGAGGGCTGAAAGAGCCTTGGCAGCTTCTCTGTGGACAAGAGGGTCATCCGATGTCAAATAGCAGCATAATGGACTGACAGCTTTGCGTCTTCCAAAATCAGTCGAGTTGTTTTTGTACTTGCAGCATTCGGCTATGGCTGAAGCAAGACATCTTCGTAGTTGGTCATCAGTCTAAAATTATAAATAATTCATCAGCTTATTTGATAAAATTGAAGCATAATACTTTTGATACGTTTCATACCGTTGGAGCAAGTCTTGCTAAATTCTGAACAACACCATGATCACTCATAATCCCCAAATTCTCATCATTTGTCGCAATCACAGCCACCGCTTGAGACACTGCAGCTTGCACCATCATTTCATTAGACTTCAGAAGGTTCACTAGCGCTTCCAATCCACCAACAAAGTTTCTAACGACATCACCACTGTCCTTGGAGCTCTCGACGTAGGGACAAATAGCCCAAGCAGCACTAGCTTGCACACTGGAATTTGGATGTTTGAGCAGTGACCATACCAATCGAAAGCCATCCTGCAAATCCATCTCCTTCCTTGCCGAGTCATCAACAGCAAGCTGGCCAACAGCCTTTGTAGCGTTTACTAACAATGCAGGATTGTTTATTGTGAGAAGACCAATTAGTGGAGGAATTGCCCCAGCTCTTTTGATAAGTCTTGCGTTTCTCGCATCCGCCTTCACAATTTGCTCGATAGCACCTGCCACATTTGTCAAGACGTTTTCTGGCTCATCATCCAAAAGCTGAACTAGCAGCTCAACCAAACCTTGTTCCAAATACTTTCCAGCTTTTGCAATGGCCGAAGCACACTTCCAGATTGCCCCTGTAGCTGCAGCAAGTAATGGCTTGTTTTTCCGAAGGACATTATCCAAAATAATGCTGATGAGAGGATCGATCGCGCCTTTGTTGTATACAATTTCTCTGCTTTCAGGATCTTCAGCGCACATGTAAATTGCTGAGGCACAGAACTGCACAAGGTCGTGATTTGAAGACTTGAGTCCTTCAACGAAATAGTCGAGTAAACCCTCAGTTCGGATAGCTAAGCGGAAGCTGGCTTCAGAAGCACACTCATGAAGAATTCCCACAACTGGAATGACCACTGTCACTTGACGCGTTTGAAGGAGCTTTGCAATCAATGGAATCGCCCCTGCTCGACGAATTGCATCTTTGTTCTTGGTGGAACGAGCAAGTGACCATAAAGCCAGTGCACCACACCGGGGGACCTCAAAATCCGTTTCCTCCACTTCCACACTACTCGAAAACATTCCAGGTTGCTCGAAATCCAACATGTCAACGAGACGACTGATTCCATCACCTTTTCTCATGGCGCGACGGGCCTTCCGAATTTTTGAAATGTTGGCAATGGTCTCGGCAGAAAGAAGCTTCAGTTCTTTAGCTGGATCACGAAGTGTGTGAATGAGAGTATCCAGTCCCTGGAAATTAGGAATCATAAATTAATTAATTTTCAAAGGCAAATTGAAAATAACTTTTACCAAATGGTTTCAGCTTACCCTCATATTATAAATATTCCTACTAATTTCAGGATTCGACGAGATTTCCCTGAGCACCAACAAAGCTGCGATTTTACACCGATTCTCATCAGTCTCCAGAATATTCAAAAGAACTTCCAGACCACCAGCCTCCTTAATAGCCATTTGTACATAGTAGTCCCTCAAGTTAAAGTCACGGAGGGAGGACATCGCAATAATTGTAGCTGTTGGGTTACCCGCCTTCACATACTTAATCAACCTTTGCACTTGCCAATACTCTGCTGGGATTTCTTGACGTTCTGCCTGATCCGCTTCTTCATTCTCTGATTCGGGGGAGGACTCGGCATCCGACGAGACAACCCTTTTCACAATTTTTGACGGAGTCCCTTGATCTTCGTTACTTTCACTGATTTCCAGTTCTGACATTCGCATCGAGTCAAGACCAGTGAGATCCTCATCCTCCTCTTCGTCATACTCTCCATCGCCGTCTACCATATCATCGTCGATTGTTAAGAGGGTAGGCTTTTCTTCCGCTTCGTCATCTTCCTGATCTTCCTGACCTTCCTGTTCTTCAGTATCTTCACCGGCTCCTTCACCATCCCACTCTTCATTTTCTGACATTGTTCACGACTTAAACTTTTAGCCTCGTCTAAAATGATATGTTTGTTCGGGGTAAAATGTGTATATACTAGAATGAACTGAAGCTCAACTTTTTTATTCCATACATTCTAAGGTTTTGTAACATCTACAAAAATACTCCAAGGAACTAGTAAAAGTTTCCATGTTGATGTCTTGGAGGTAATATCAGGAATGAGGTGTCGCACAACACTTCGAAGAGTTAAAGCTGGCACCCACCTGCCGAATCCAGCTCATGCTGGAATTTTATCCCTGTTGGATATGCATCATTTTGATTGCATAATCATTATAATTAATCATTTTCATCTCAAAAAATATTGTTGTCGATTTAGCCAAGTAACAGTATATTCATTTATTCCCTAGACGTGCAAGAGTGAAAGCGATTTATGATAATAGTATAACAGCGCTTATGTGGAAAATGGTGTGACAGACAATGAATGCTTTCACAATGATTTTTTTCTTCTTTCTTTTCGTTTAGTATGATATAACTCCTCTTCATTTTCTATATTCAGAGGCTCAAGTAGTCGCTGTTGTTGGTCTGCCAGAAGAGTTTTCTACATCGTCATTTCAACTATTGCCTAATGGTTGCCACTATTGAAAACGAAACAAATGCTAAAAGTGACAATGATAAAATGAGGAGGAAGTTGTCAACGAAAATGAAAGTGGAGGGAGTCGTGGTGTGCGGAAAATGAAAAATTGTCTGCATTTTAGTTGCGTGCATGTAGGTATGCTGATGTATTAGTTGCTTGATGGAATTTATTAATTGTGTTAATAATTTGTAATGGAAGTTTCATAGCTTTTTATCATCACCATTAATAAAAAGGGATTTAATGCTAACTTTCAAAAAGAAATATTTTGCCGTAAAATAATTTGAATTATAGAAATTCTTACTTAATCTGTTTTCCGACGAACCAGATTAGGAAGTGACAATCATTTGCTGGAGAAATAAAAATCATTTGCTTTCAGTTGAAGCCCAAAAGTCAAGCATGTTATTATATTTGTTATAAATTATACTACGACACTGGAAGCTAAAACGTCACAGGATGTTGGCATATTATCATACCAATTTCCTCTCGCAAGTCGCAAGTAATTTCAAGATAGATAGTTGATCGTTCTAGGGTATGACTTTGCAGTATAAAGGCTATAAATTTTATTCGTTTGTGCAGAAAATTTGCAGAGATAGTAGCATATAACTGCAGTAATCTATGAATGTTGGTCATATAATCCTACTAATTCACGCGATATTTTGTTACTTTCACGATTTTTCAAATCAGAGACTGTTTCATTTTTTGCATGGGATTCGCATGATGTGAAGGATATACATATATTTAACTCATCCTCAGCTTTTATTTTCCTCATAATATTTGAAAAGTTTTATTTATTGAATAAAATATTAATTTCCAGATTACCAATTTTAAGTTTATTCAGGCTTTGAAAACGTTACCAATTTAAAAATGTGTTTGCACATCCTCGCCTGTTTATTTCCTCCACTTGCAGTTTTCTTCAAACGGGGTTGTGGGTGTGATTGCTGCGTCAATGTTTTATTAACGTTATTGGCATATTTTCCGGGATGCTGTCATGCATGTTACATTGGTATGATAATCATACTATGATTCTGACTATAATTTTATTTGCCGAGAAGCTTTTATTTTAAAAATGTTTTCATAGCTTCCCAAGATGACAGTGTTCTGCTGCAAACTGTTGTGGTGACAGTACCTTCAGCACCCGCCAGTAATGTCATTCATCATCAGCCTCCACCTGGTTACGCACAATTTGCCAACAGCCCATAACTTTCGGAAAAATTGTCGAGAGTATATTTCACAGGCGCATGTCATGACTTTTAATGCAATATATGAAATAAAACAAGGTATAATGTATTTTAACTTTATATTTCAGTGTTAAAATTATGTGATGATTTCTCATAAATATGTTCCTACCGCCTTTTCCTCGTGTGCAATTCATGATTAATATTGAAGGAAGAAAAGGGTAATATCTAGTATGAGCATGGCTGGATTGGATTACATTTGCTGACCGACAGTTTAAGATAAAAAGCCAAGAATGCGGTGGCTTAAATTTTATCAAGGTGGGTGACAGGTTAGAAGGCAAATAACCTCGGTTCCAACTCAATTGGTTTGATATTAAAAAGCACTCAAATACTGATTGCCAAAACGTGCAGACAGTTTGTAGAGCTGATGCCATAAAGCTTAAATCTTTAATGTTCGCCGATAACTTTATCAGAGATTTCTTGCATGTGAAGGGCATTCGAAGTTATTCCCGGCATATCATATTTCTACCAAAGATCTCGGTTAGAAAAATTGGGTTTAAATAGCCCCTTTCCCATTATAAAATTTTATGCAGAAATTGTTTAAAATATTATCTTAAATATGTGCCTCCACATCCTCGCCTGCTTCTTTCCCCCACTCGCAGTCTTCTTTAAACGGGGGTGTAACGGTGATTGCTTGGCCAATCTTTTGTTATCGATATGTTTTTATATTCCGGGATGCTTACACGCGTGTTATATTGGTAAGACACTATTGACATTGTTTAACTATTCTGTTTGCAAGAATTGATTTATAAAACTCCTTTATATTTAACTGTTAATATAGTTTCCCAAGATGATAGCAAAACGGTCCTTCAGACTGTTGTAGTTACTCAGCCTACGGCACCCACGACTACAAATGTCGTCATTCATCAGGCTCCACCTCCCCCCGTGCAAGTGGTCAACAATATAACCAATGCACCACCACAACAGTATCCAACACAGCCATATCCACCACCGCCACAATACTCCCAACCACAAAACTACTAGAATCTGGAAGTGTAACAGTTCCAAAAATGGTAGAAACATTCTAATGATATTACATTACCTTGTGACGTTGATTGTTTCATTGCGCGGGCTAATATGTAAATAAATTCTTAAAACAAAAGTAAGAGAGCATTATTAGCATGCTTCGCCTTTTTATTCACATTGGGTCAGATTCTGATTTAAAAAACTAAACCTTTTCGTTTCGTTAAATTTTTATAAATTTTGACCTATCATTTGACGTTTCATATTTCATACTCTATTTTATACAACATTAGTAGCCGACCAGATTACAACTCTGTTTAGTGTAATTCACCGGGCTTCTTTTGGTGCAAAGCTGTATCTGCAAGACATACTATATCTTACCTCCTTTTCATCTTACATTTCAAATCAGTTTACACCTTAAAGCTAATAAATAATTATTTATCAGATCTATATACTCACCCTTTATAAAGAATATAATTACACTTTAAAATCAAGCTCAAGACATTTCGTACAAAAGTGATAAAAATACATTCATTCTTATTATTTTCCTACATTTCACAGCATGATAAAAATACCTACCCTAATTTAGTTTATATTCACAATAATTACTGACATGGACGGATACAGTGTGCACCTTTAGATTTGCGTCAAGGTTTGAACATTGGGTTCTGTTAAATACTAGGAATTGCATGGCTCCATTTTCATTGTCAGTAAAAATACTTTGTAATGAACACATTATCATAAAAAGATTTTACACGTTTATACATGTCATGGGTTTCGTTTAGAAAGCAAGTAGAAAAATTGTGAGAATTATGGCAAGCCACTAAGATTTCAAAAAGTCTTTTCTTCCATTATCGAAAAATATAAATATCATCAGTTTGATTCAGGCCATTTCTAATTTATGGTCTTACTGTAACAAAAGATAAGCAAGGACGATGGTAATAAGTGATGGTAGATAAGACAATGAAGTTACGTCTGAACCTCCACCCAAACCTTTGAAGAAAGTTATGACCCTTTCCCCCTCCTCTTTGTATGGATTTGAGCCGTCATCAAAATTCATGGGGCATTGATCACCTAACGATTTAAATAAATTAGTCATTGCACATTTCACATTTTTCCTAATTTCTTTTTAAATTGCTGTTAATGGCTTACGTTCTCTTTCATACTCTTCCATGACCAGGGAGACTGCCGCTCCCTCCGTGTAATTCCAGCTCGTAACATCCTGTTTTAGAGAGCAATACGGCCCGAGGGCTAGAGACATTCGAACACGATTTAGATCCTCTCTCTGATACACCCAACAACGGTATTTGCTGAAGGCATCCAGTTCGTCATAGGTTATCAGATATGATTTGAGATTTTCCTTCCAGTAACCAATGCATTTCATCTTGTAATCGGGGTCGCCTGATTATAATAAAGTATGAATTTTAGTAATTTGATTACAAAATTAAAAGCTAAAAGCAAAGAAAGCCGATAAATTTTCGACAAGTAGATTTTACTGATAGTTAGATAAAAGTTATCTAAAATTGTTTAAAAAACTATGCTGGAAAAATGACTTAAAATTTTAAGATTAAAAGAATAGTCTCTTCTTGAATTTTTAAAAGAATGCTTGAATAGAGAATAGCCAGAAAAGTCTTTTGAAGCAAGAGCTCTGAAATCGCTTGCAAAAATCGCCAAAAATAGTTTCTTCTTGTAACCAGTTATCTTCACATGAATGAAAATTATCCTTATTTTTTTAGAATTTTATGTATCAGTTCCACCATTTCCCACTATCCACATAAAACTTGTATAAAAAAACTGTTTAAATACTGTATATGTCGACAGGTCTCCCAAGATAATCGACTGTCAGGCAATATGTTTCGTCTATGGTCACTTCCTTCTGGTCTTGATCGCAGACAGAAAAGTCGGAAATATTTACTTTGCAGTAAGTTCCAGGTCTAGGAGACTGGGTCACTCCTCCTAAAATCCTTGTCTCAAAAGGAACCTCCCCTTTTTGGGTGAAATTAAACTTGCCTGCCACCGGACATCTTATTGGAACCGGGTTCTTGGCTACAGAAAAGTTGCAGAGAGTTGTAAAAGAATTATGCCATATTTAATGAGAGCGACTATACATGCATAGATTTAGCTTTATACGTAATTTTGCAATTAATTTATGCCCGCCGCAGTACCCCACTAATTCCAACAGCAAAGCAATTAGTATTCAAGCACTTATTAATTAAACGTGATGAGGAAATATGAAGAGGAAATTGAGGATTTAACCATGCACTATCGACAGTTTAGGCTGCGCTGCTCAAGGAAAGGACTTAAGGAGACTGCGTTGGTTTTTACTATATATGTCCAGGGGTCGGCCCAAGTAATCGACGCAAATATTTTGCTCCACATCAATTACAATCTCATTATGACCAATGTCACAGTTCCGAAATGAGGAGATGTTCAGCTTGCAATTTAGCATTGGCCTAGGCGAGTCAGTGATTCCATTCCAGATTCTTGTTTCGAATGGAGTCGTTCCTTGCTGAAAGAATTCAAAGTAGCCTCGAACCGGACAAGGAATGGATGTAGGGTTCTTGGCTAGGTTTTGCAAATTGGTTAATGTTATAAAATCAATTCAACACAAGAACACATTGGAAACGGGGATGAGGTTGAGGTATGAGGTGTAATAAGGCATACAATAAAATAATATTTCTATTGCTGCTTTCTATCCACACCAATTCCAAAATCCAAACCCACAATAATTAGTATTTAATAAATTCATTCCATTCCAAATTCCAAACTACTATCAACCCAAAATGAGTAATTCAACTACCCCGTAGTCCACCCATTATTATATGAATTCCATTCAGATTGAATTGTTTTTAAAATTCTTACCCAGCATCAAATCATATTTCCACGCTTCTGCGTTCTTAAATTGGACCCATGAGCATACTGTCGCAAAGTCATCGTTGATCAACGCAAGACTTTTTCGAAACCGAATAACATTGTGATGTCGAGGAACAAAGTCCAGGCAAATGAAATCCTTTTGACTGTCAAAAAGTTAATCGCATATGAATCATTTTATCTTCTGCATTTATATGTATTTGAGGTGTTGACGCCACCACTTACCACCCATCAACAGTCAAACGAGCCATCATGTAACGAGTTCCTCTCGCCTCCTTACAAACGTAAACTGTCTTTCTATATCGACCTTCATCTGGCCAATACGTTTCTACAATGTGTGTTGAATTTATGACGACATCAGCATCCAAGTTTGCAGTGTTGATCCAGTTTCCACTGTAATTTTGGGGTAATTTGCATCCGGGAGTAACGATTTCAGATTTTACTTTAGAAATGGAACAAAGTTACCACAATTAACACTTCAATTTTCTTGTGGTGAGACAGTTTCGTATTTAAAATAATAACCTGGAGTTATGCGCAGTCTCTCTGGAGCACTTTCAGACCCCTTTAAAGTGTTGCATTCGGCTGTTATACTTGCAGCGAGGAAAAAATCATCATCTCGGTTTCTCAGGAAGCATCTATACTTCTCATCTTTACGAGATTCTTTTGTATTGACCACTGCGAAGAAATGGTTTTTCCCCACAAACCAATCGCCGAGGCAGCTGTATTCAACGGCTATAATAGTAAATTATTATAATTTTATTACTGAAATTCATCCATAATCCATGCTCTATTCAAGAAATCACATACTTCGTCTGGGTTAGGACGCTCCCTTGGAAAGTTTATGCAACCGGCTAGATGAATGAAATTAAATGTTTACCTTTATTACTAATCCAAAAACAAATATTTGGCTCTTGTTTAGTAAAATTATTTTGCTAATAACTCACTTTCAATTTTTTCCAGAATATTGACCGTTCTCACAAATACTCTTACGCAATGATAGCAATTATCTTGCTGAAAGATAAACGTAAAGTTTACATGATGCTCCTCAATAATATCAACCAAATATCCACGTCCTGTCATTCTTCGATCATCGAATTCTATAAACGTGTTCACATTTTTCTCTCTGGAGAACCAAGCTCCACGAACAACTTGTGGGGTCGTTGGATCCGGACGATTATTATTCCTCCTTGGTTGTGTTACGAAAGGTAGCTGACATGTTGACAATTGTACTAAAGCTATGAGTAAGACTGTCAAAAGAGAGCAAACTCGTTAAAATAAATATTTAATGGGCTTTTGTAGGATTACAGATATTTCAATTGTTCACTTGCAAAAGTATTTTAATGGAAGAAAATATTTACCAATTGATAAATTCATGTTTGCCGTTGACCTCCCCATGGCTCTTTCCGTCTGCTTTCTCTACCCACTCCTGATCTTACTTTAACCAAATTATTATTTTTCGCTCATCCACAATTATTTTCTCACAAAATTTGACTTAAAAACCAATTCAGATTTGAAACAAGCAAAATTATCTATATTTTTTGTCACATTGTAGCAATGCTTGTTTCCACCCTATTTTTTCCTTTTAGTAACTGCAGATTTTTTGCTGGATGGGATGAATCATGATTTTGTCCAAAAGGTATTTGCTGATATCAGTGTATGTTTGCGTCTATTGCCATTTCCTTTCCATATAAATATATAAAAAGTTCTGCAACGGCGAAAGGGTTGCATGTTAATACATGTATGCATTGACAATGGGAAAGCTGACATTTACCTGAACAGGTAAACCCACCCTCGTATTCTAAAGAGTATGAACAGGTGCGTCTATTAGGGTATTGTTGCATGTTTTTTAGATTCAAGTTGTATGATTATGTTGAAGATTAGGGTTACAATGTAGATGCTACAATGCAATGGTTTCAACTTCGAATGGAATGGACTCGAAATCTTGAGGTTTCAAAACAATGACAAAACTAGTGGCGTGGTGGAACAAAGTAGAATTTCGTTCTTATGAATCCTACACGCATGGACACACTCTTTGAGTCAAAGACTTTGTGGAGAAAGTATGAATGAAGTGAAATGAACGCATGTGCATGGAAATGTTTTTGACAACATTTTAATGTGCCTTACATGAACTTTGCCGATAAGAATAATTCCAAAAACAATTTAACATGAAAATTTTACAATCTTGTAATCAAGAAATTAACGAATTTTACAAAAACCAGAAAAAGATGTAAAACAATTGGATTGTGTGTAAAAATCTTTTAAAAAATGTTCCGGTTTCCAGTTTATTTAGCAATTGGCATGTATCCAGGTGGAGGCTGATGATGAACAAGGACATTAGGTTGTGATGGTTGAGTCACTACAACAGTTTGAAGGACAGTTTTGCTGTCATCTTGGGAAACTAGGAAATGTTATAAAAAGAATATGATTCGGTAAAAAATCTAAATATTGTAAATAATTGACAATTATTAATTGTAATTCCAAAAACATGCTCTTACCAATGTAACAGGCGTGGCAGCAACCTGGAAGAACCCCTAATATTGTTAGCAAAATGTTGATCAAGCAATCGCAGCCACATCCCCGTTTGAATAAAACTGCAAGTGGAGGCAATAAACAGGCGAGGATGTGCAGACACATATTTAAATAATTTTAAAAATTCCTCTTTCAAATAAAATTTGACCGGAAACTATTGGATTATTTCACTAAATAAATCCTTGAACAAAATGTTTCCCACAAAAGCTAAAAATGAAAAACAATCTCTGAAGGCCTGAAACAGAGTAACTTCGACTTTATGATTCTGACTCCACAAATTCGTTGCACTTATTAATCAGTCAGCGAGCTCTTGGGTGCATGCAAAAAACCAATTGATTGCAAATGTTTAACAAGAGAGAGATTATTATGGAACTTCTATTAGTCTTCTCTCTGTTATCTTGAAATTTTGGCGAGGAGAAATGCAAACACTTTTAAGGCTTAGCTAGCAAAGCTTATTATTGAAACGTTTCATCATTATGCTTTTCGTTTCGCTATTTACTTACAGCAACGCATAAAAATAAAGTTCATTCATTGGAAATCAAACAGGAGATGACTCATTCCGCTCATTCTCGATCCAGATTATTTAGGATCATTTAAGCTTGTAGAAAGTCAGCATTTGGTGCGACGAAGCTGAATCAGCTTAGCTGATATGAGATTAGCATGTTTTGCACTTCCTTGAATTTTTGATGTTATTTCGTATGAATTATCAGTATTTGAGCTGGGATGCCACTACAATTAACTGATGTCAAAAATGTAACTGCATTGCCCGTATACTTACTTGTGAATGCAAAAGTTTAATAAAATGGACAAAAAAACATTACTTTTTCGAAATATATACTATATGGCCATATTAAGTTTATTTAGCTTTTCGGGTTCAGTCATAATTCGTACATTTAACATAGTCCATGTAATATTTCTTTTGGTCAATAATTTATTATTTAAGTAATGTTATGAATAGTAACTTTTGGATATAACGAACTACATAATCAAATAACTCCCAAAACCATACAAAAACTTAACATTATATCAATTATATCAAATATTTTGTTAAATTCCCTACTCTGTGAATTCATATTATGCAAAGTTACAAGATCCAGAATCTATAAATTTTAATTGTAGTTGGCTCTGCGATTAACAAACTCAAAGAAATGACAACTTACAGTACATCGAAATAACAAACAAATAATTAATTATGCCAACTACACTTCGGATCATCAGAGTACGAGCTATTCTCTCACATTCCGCTTACTTGGAGTACATTGGTGGAGGGCCTTGAGACATCGGGGCAGCTGTCGGAGCGGAAGGAAGATGCTGGAAGTCCTGTTGTGGAAGAGGTGGGTAATGCCCAGTGTAAGGATACGGTTGAGGCAAAGGCTGCTGACGATAAGGCTCGTTCATGTTGACCGCGACATGCTGAGGTGGTGAGACCTGAGCAGGGGCCATGTTGATATGAGTCACTTGAGTCACTCTTCCCCTCTTATCATCATCGGCATGAACTGTGAAATTAAAATATCACATTTAAATCATCATCTCAAATCATTTCATCTCAATTAATTAATCGCAATTAATAATTAGCGCCTATACCAATGCAGCAAGCATAGCAGCAACCCGGAAGCCAGAACAAACAAGTCAAACAGAAGGCGGCGAAGAAATCAGATCCACATCCTCGCTTCAAACCAACTGCAAGTGGGGGACAAACGAATGCCAAAATACTCCAGCACATGATGACCAATTATCCTCCTTCACCTAAAAGTTTTTTTTAAAAAAATCACAATTATTATCGATCAAACCTGCACGATCATCTGCAAGATCGAACCTTTCAATTTGATTCAAAAACTTTAAACTTTTCAAGATTGAAAAACACTTTGATTCTTCGAATTTAAGAATTCGCTAACCTTTTCCTTCTCAGAATACTTATCACCAATTAATCACTAAATTAACCGTTTGGTTAGAAATAAAAATCACGACTCAAAAAAAAAATCCGAAGTCTCGAAAATGGCAGACAAGAAAGGAACTTCGAGGCGTGCGTGCATCTACCAACCACTTCCTCATAAATGGCTACTGACTGACGCTCAACTTGATAAAGTCTCCAATTCGAAGCTTTGCTGTTGAGACTCTCGAGACACTTTTTATGCACTTATTTCCAGCTTTCTTGGACCAACTATTCCTTCCTATTCACCATTCATGAAAGTGATGATTCATCTACCTAAATCTTAAAAATATGATAGTCAGATACATCCTGAGCTTATTTACATGCTTATCTTAACAAATGTCATATCCATTAGTGTACATGACAGATTAAGAATAAAAATGGACCCGAAGAAGTAGGAAGGATCTTTATCCCCTAATTTTACATTTGGCCCCATGCATTTCATTCACTAGATTTTTGGAGATTTAGCATTTGGTCATGATGGTGGTGATTGCTTAAGTTTTATGGTTTGTTGTAAATGAAAGAGTGTTTTGTCTACAGAAGTTCTAGTTCTGACTGGATGATAAGAAGTCTCATTGTGGAGAAGGGGAAGAGTAGTTTCTGTAAAATCATAAAAAGCAAACAGCGTTGTTTATACCTTCATAATGAATTTTATGTCATGAGTCCTGGATTTTTCTGCCCATCTTGAAGAGAACATTATCGCTATGAGCTCAAATATCCATCTTGAGAAGTATGCCGATTTCTGCATGAGCCTGCGCGAAAGACCTTTGAAATTTTAGAGATGCAAGAGATTAGCAATTCTCAAGTTCTGTACTTGAAAATGTTATGAGTAATTGTGAAATCATTACTATATTATTTTATCATCTTTAGTAGGAACCACTCCAATACAATGTGCGTGAGCAGCACCCATCTCTGACGACTTTCACTAGAACGACTTTAGCCCGTATGGATTTGAAATGATTTCGGTCTTTCATAATAATTTTAGATGGGAGCATTCCAATCATAATAATCATTTGGGAACTTTTCATATCAAGCCATGCGTATAATAAGTTAGCTTGCACGTTTTTCACTCCTAAATTAGGAGCCCCAATCCAAACCTTAACTTATCAAGCCATCTCAATCATTTCCTAACGCAAGCATCAGCATCTTTCACCAGTTCACATGATAACTTACAAAATTCATGTGAAATCCGAAGCTATGCGTCGTAATTGGTCGTTTCTGCCTCCCTTCCATCACAACCAGCATATTCGACTCAAGTATCTCCACTTTCATTTTCCCCACAGATTGAGTGAGGTTGAGCTGATTTTCGCATTGATGACTGAAAATAGAAAAGGAGAAAATTTCATATGCCAATACCAAATAAGATTGAGAGTAGATAGTACATAAAACATCGTTTTCCATAGTCCATGTCACAACCATCACATGATATGATTGATTATACAAGGGCAAAACTTCATATGACATAATAGTAGTCACTTTTCCCAACTATTATTGGTGACTAGTGTGCAACAGCTTAATAACAAGTGTGAGAATATGGCGGTATCGGGATATACTCGAGACCTACGTGAAATAGCATGGACTCCGTCGACATACATTTTTACACCAAGTTCGCAACCCGTTCCATTCCAATCTCAACATAAGGCATGTTATCATCATATATCGACAGTGTAAAATGTAGCTCAAGGTAGTTGCTAACTTCCAACCAAGTATGATTTCAATATAGTCTTTGCCTCCTGCTTGTTCTGGAATATGCCCGGTTTGCCCTTCAAAAGCTCAACCAATGCGGACTATATACTCTTGTGTGAAATCTTTCACTTGCATGAAACCACCTTACTTCATATGATAAACCCTTTACCGTACTAGCTATGCCATGCTTTTATACTGAAAAGAAGTGCAACTTTATAGGTATTTCTTCCGCCGTATTATACTCAAATTGGAGCTATTTTTTATGCAATGAGAATGTGGCTAGCCACTACAGAGTATGCTATGAAGTGATGAAGATACTTAAATCTGTCAATGTGGACGGAAGCACGTTAAAAACTCGTGAAAAATTAAATCAAAATCGATTGACAACTCAAAATAAACGGTGTAGTGGATTGGTCAAATCTCAAAGAGTTGGTTTCTCCGGAAAGCTCTTTAAGACTTGTGTGATTTGACTGGTTTTTTCGAACGTGAAGTGGAGCACGTCTTCATCCAAGGATGACCTTGGACATGTGTGGCTTCAGAGTTATCTTCTGATCTTAACAATTTGCAAAAGCTAAGGAAGATTGACACATTTAATGTGCTCAGTGAAAATTGTGAGCGTCATTTCGGATGTTGCGATATGAAATCGTGAACACATTATAAGTCACAATGGGTTGAACAAAAATATTTTTATATCGCCCCCGCCTTCAGGAAGACATTAACTACTGTTGATAATAAACTTTGGACAATTATTCAGGAAGACGGTAGTCAAAATATTAAAAAAGCATAAAAAAGTGGCGCGTCAAACTCTGAATAGTCTCTGCGCAGATTCTCACTACATTCATATCAGTTGAAGATCACGCTTCAATAATCTATGAGTTAATCTTCCCCACTTATGTAAACGTTATACACACCTCAAAAAATGGAAAGTCACTTATGGAATCAATGCGCATTCAGATTACCTTGACTTGTTTTCCCCGTCATGTTGAAAAACCGAGTTCCTTATCATAAAAGATTATCAATGGGCAAATAGACATTAACTGAAAAAGTTGGACTTGTTGATTCTCTGCCATAGCACTGTTTAGTGCGAACCTGACTGTTGCACTGTGAAGCTGTTTTAATTGCATAGTTTTTTTTATAAATGATTTGGTGAATAAAGAGCGAAAAAATTACATGAAAACATTTATGCATTTTGCATAGATGTGCTTGAATAAATATAAACCTTAAAAAATTGTAGTGGACAGAGAGTGAAAAGATAAACTTGTTTGCTAGTGATCGTGTTAAAATTGGGATGATTATTGTATAAACATAAGCGTCATATAGGTCGGAGTGGAAGATAAGATACCGGAATTTGATATCATGCAGAGTACAACAAGTAGGCGCATGGAATGAACAAATAGTAAGTGATGACTTTTCTCATTTTAAATTCACGCGAAAAATACTTGTCAAGAAATGATTGGAATGTTCCTTGAATTGAGCATATTCTTTTTATTTTGTGGTTTGTCTTCGCAGAAAAAGCAACATGTTGTTGTGTTGTTGCCGAAGGTCACATTTAAAATATGTAGTGTAAGTATGCAGACACATCAAACCCAAAGAGTCTGCAAATTTTATCGGGCAAAAAATGCATAAGATTTGTAGAATGAAATGAATGAACTGTAATATTGATTACTTAATTTTGCCTACGATGAAGCCCATCTTTAGTAAAAGTAGTGCACTTTCACCGACTTAGAATTACCTCTGCGTTTAAGTCAATCGTTACTTGTGAAATTTATTTTCGAACCATTATTAAATTAATCCGCAATTATTTTCAACTTTGATAGGGATAGCATCTCCTTATTTAATTACTAAATAGCGTTTATCTAATTTGATTTCTCTTGGCGTTTTGTTCTAATCACCGATTGGACTAGCCAAAGCAGAAACCATTTTTTAAATAATCTAAATTTATCACAACAGACCTTTCAATTTATAAATCGATGCTAACATTTCATGTTAGATTACTGGAATTTGCTAAATATTTGTCATAAATCATAATTTTCCAGCTAAATATTTTCAAATTGCCAAAAAAAACTAGTTTTGCCACACGATACAATAAAAATAATGCGTTATGCAAAATAAAAGGCCTTTCAGGCAACGAAAAATGATGCTATTGATCCACTCAAATTAGTTAGATAACCTGCTTACATACGTTTTATTCTTAGAAGGATCATAAGATGGAAAAAGCAAAGGTGACCTTCTCGCCTTCTGCCTCTGTCCAGTCAGCCAGACGGCTACGAGATGAACGTTTTGTAGGCAATTTACACACGACTCATGAATTCACTTCTGGATTCAGATTCCTCTGATAAACAAAACAATAAGCATTAACTTCTTGTAGATCAAGTGGAGAAAAGAAGGACTTGTACCCAAATGTTTTCCGACTTGTGGAACAAATCCAAAAGTTAAATTAAACTTTATCAGAATAATCAGAGTGTAGGTACACCAAGAACTTGAAAATTACATTCTTTCTATTTAATTAAAGAAATCTTTTTTCATACACCATTTCTTTTTATTGAAAACAAAACAGGTTTTTATACCGTCTGGGTCACTGGAGAACCAGACAAACAAATCAGGGTTAGTTACTACATCTAATCATCAACTTCATACATGGGTTAATGAAAATAATGAGGTTTTCATCGCTCAAACATTGTTGCCAAAATTTTCTGATGTAATAATATATTCAACAATAAAATCTGGAACGTTTTTCCTACAATAGATATATTGCCAATTATTATATTCCATCGCTAGTTTCTCTTCTCTTGTTATTTTGTAATTACAAAATTAAAAAAAAATACTGCTGGAATGTTCAACTAAATTGATCGCAGTAATCCTAGTGCATTCACCTTTCATCAGTAAAATTTGTTTTACAATTTTTCTGCGTGTTACGATTTTCGAAAAATTGCGAAATGTCTATCTTCATCAGAAAAATGAGAGGGTACTGCGTAGTTATTTGGTACAAAGTAAATAGTCTCCCAAGGCTGCATCTTTCAAGCCGTGAAGATCACTTTTAACAAAAGGTTATTTTGCAATGCCAATTTTTCACATCCGGGATATTCGTAATAAGTTTGAATTTCCATTCTTCCCTTCATGTAAATTCTGTGTCAAGGTTAAACCTGACAATCAATACGCAAATCGCAATAGACACCCGGGAAGACTCCATGGACAAAATATGGCATGTGTTTGTCAAGATGAAAATAATACCAAGAAAACAACTTGTGAGAGATTTCCCTACTTTACCATTGATTATTTCAGCACACAAATCTAATGTGCAATCTACTTAAATACAAATAAATTATGCGGAACCATATAATTTTATACAAATGAGAGTTTCAAAGTGGGTGGTGAAGGTCTACATCATTTTAAAAGATTGAATAGCAAGGTCTAGTCATGCTCTTTGTTTGTTTGATCCAATTCGGTGATAAACCACACTTTAGATTTGAATAAAAGGGAGGTCATATTCGATCCGCTAAAAAATATCAAATTTCATTCTGTACTTGACGGAGAAAATAAAATTGAAAAGTTTTCAGTGATAAGTTGTTGACGTTTTATCAGACTGATTAATCGTGTTTCTGTACTGAAAGAAAAATCAACTCTGGAATTTGTTTACAGAGGGTTTTTAATCGGAATTACCTTGAAAGTTTCCGTGTTTACAATGTCATGTATAATTGAACGCGGTTGATGATTAGATGTCTGGTCAAAGATCAAGGAGAGAAAAATGGTTGAAGATTTATGTCAATTTGGAATGACGCGATTACTGAGGCATATCTGATTCTTGGAAAGTCGCTAAAAAAACAGCGTAGATTTTAACAACCAATGCCTATATTTAATTCAACAGCTGGAAAAGGGCTCGGTTTTTACTGATTTTGTCGATACATTATGTATTAATAAGTTGCATAATTAAACTCGGAGCTAAGTGAAAGCATTGCGAAATGTGTGCAAAAGAAAGTCGTTAAAAGGTCAAACAAGACAAAGTTCATTTGGGCAAATTGGCGTATAAAACCCAACCCGTTTTCCTGTATTAGATGGATAAACTAATTTTATTTATCATTCCACTCATTTATTTTTAAACGTTTACGCTTTGAACTTGAATTTTATCATGTGGTTTCACATACGGCTCTTTTAGTTCCTATGAAATATGCTAATATAATTTTCCAGTTAAAATGACAGGATTCATCACGCCTCCTTTTATCTCTTTCTTGATTAGCTTTCCCCCGAATAGTCAGCAATCAGCATATTAATCGACATATGAACTTGCTCTTTCACCTTTTCCAAGAACTTTATTCAGTTTTCACGTGAACTTGAATCTTCAAACGTTTATGTCAAAAGTAAGCTTATATTTCACACATTCATGCATACTTTGACTGTTTTCCTTGATAGAAATATTACCGCTGTAATTTGCACACGTTACTGAATCATAAAGAGCATTAGCAAAATACTCTAAAGACCGGTTTTCATTTCTTTTGAAATATTTATTCTGTTCTTTACTCAACGGATCATTGGAGACCACCCGTTTTTGTTGTACAAATTACTTGACACCATCTCTCATCTTTATGCTCACTTCCCAGTAACTCAAATCCCTGCTGCTTTACTCCTACGAGAGAATCGTGGCATTGGTAAGGAGAAATTTTGTAAATTTGAAGCCGTGTCACGTTCACATTTCAAGCAAGATAGGTTTGCGCGAAACTTTTCCCCCTCACTTTCTTCAAGTTCCTTTCTCTTTCCCTAATATCATATTCATCTCGTGTTAAGCAATACCGCTTTCTCAATTGCGAAATAAATTTGCTATTTATATTTACCTACTAATGATTTAAAATGGGCAGTCAGGCTTCAACTGACTTAACGCTAATCTGACAGATGGAAAACCGTGACATAACTAGTTTATACTTGGAAATATGTTTTGTTTTGCAGTAATTTAAATACCGGATTAGTGGGACCAATGTCACATAAATAATTCAGATTATTGCATAAGAAGGGGAGTTTATGTATTACTAGCATTTAACCATTTTAACAGCACAACCGCAAATTCACCTTCACCTCATCTTTCATTTCTATCATTTCTCTCTGAAAAAAATTCAGTCATACTTTCAACTTGTAGATAACCATTTGAGCTAACACGCAAATGTAATTAAATTATGTGCAAAGTCAGTGATAATTTAATGAGCCGTATACTAAAATGTATCAGTTTGTCTTCTTGAATGAGGTTGATCCTACTCATTGATGATAAATGCTAATATCTGCAAACTTTTCACTACTAAAATAGGGAATTCGACTACACAACATATTTCACCAAGATAAAAGAGAATTATCGTTTGAACTGTGTCATTCATATATTCCCAGTCACGTCCTGTCAGAATAATAAGACAGTTATAGTGACTAATGGGTGTATTGAAATAATACGAGATGAAAAGAGCATTTCAAGTTCAAATGATTGACATATTCTGGCTCAATATTATCATAGTTATATAGCGTAGCCTTGATTCCCTTTCGCTACAAATAAATCTGAGAGAAAGTTCTATTCCAATTCGTTTCTACATGAAGACCCGTCAAACAAAGTGAAAAGGGGACAAAACTAGATTGAAATGATGCAAAATTCCACGTAGGAAAAAACTTTTTGTGTAAGAGAAAAGAACAAAAGTTTCTTCATAAAAAGACAAGATTTTTCCTCTGACTTTCAAAGCACTTGCCATAAAGGGCAAGGCTTTTAAACTGAAAAATTGTTAGGTAAATTTAGCTCGTGGGTGATGGGCCAGCCTACGCGTTCCAAACGTTTACACCTTTAAATTGTCCTGTATCACGTTCCATTCGACTTTTATTGGGCTGGCTGTTGACAATTTTTAGTAACTTGATTTATTACATGGAGCAAGTTAAAAACATGTCTATATCACAGTAATCTAATCATGCTTTTGAGGATGAGATTTCTGCATTGAAAAAGAAGAGACGTGAAATTGTCTCGGCCGCATTATTTGGAGACATCGAAAAGTACCTGAAAACAAAATTATTGAGATTTGAGATTCTCTTTTAAGTCAACTCTGTCTGGTTAGCAATTCTTAAGATTTTTTCCTGATTTGCTTCAACTTCGATTTTAAGTCTTTATAGCAGAACCACTTCAACTTGTCATCAATCATCATAGCTAAACTGATATGTGAGGATGCAACATAGTCACCACATATCTCTTTTATTTTTATTTAAACACTGACAGCTTCAATAACTCCTTATTTCATGCAGGTTTCATTATCTTTTGCGAAAAAAACTTCCCTTTTCGTTACTTTCAAAAGGATTTTCATTTCGTTAACAGAGTTGTCATGTACTAAATGAGAGCACATGGGTTGTAGTCGCAGTTGCGGTAGTGCATCGATATGAACATTTTTTGACAAAAAGAGAACCCAAGACTGTTACAATGTTTTTATATGGGTAATTGGAGTAATATTAATAACATGTGCTTGACCAATCTCGGTCAGCTTGCATCTTCCTCAATCTCTTTCGCAGAGTCAATCAGAAAACATTCATCTCCATAAAAATGATAAAGAAATACAGCGAATGAATGGTAGTATATGAGACAGAAGACATTTCAACCTTTTCCTATGAATGCTTTGTCAATTGCACCATTTCCATTTTTCATCGCACAATCATATTATTAATCTTTTATCTACACACCTGTATGTAAAAAATTTTTTTATGTCAGAAAAAATCTAATTTTACCAAATCCTTTTGAAAAAATTGCAATTTTCTCGTCCCATTTATATTCCTGTAGAAAATGGAATAAATTTAATTGACAGAAATGCACTTTGTGATGATCTCAAACAATCCCCATTGCAAAATCGTACAATTTTCCCTTCATAATTGCAAAACCGAAATGAAACAGTTTACACCAATCCCAATTTTTCTAGACTTGGATACTTAAAACCAATTCATGCAACAATGTTGATAAGACTAATAAAGAGTAAACGCTACACATCATAAAAATCAGATTATGGCTCTCTCTCTCTGGGAGAGAGATAAATATATGTGTGAGCGAATTCAATACATATAATTGTTTACTATATTTACGATTCTACATTAAAATGATGATGTGGTAGTAGCATCAACCGCTGACAAACAGCTAACAATTTTGCACAAACACCATTTAGTTTGTATAGCTATTTCTCTCTGCCTTATATAAAGAGCTCTTTGTAGTTTTATATGGCAGAAACCGGTTTCCCAGAGTTGAAAATGTGCCGATTCCCCCGTGCCATATACCTTTGCTAGTGACTATCTTGAGATTAAATATGTATCAAACTCATTTTAATAATCTTCTCTGTTGCCTTTTCTTTTTCTGCATGTTCATCATCTCCTCATCACCCCACACATATTTAAGTATGAGTATATATTTTTCGCATAGCCCTCCTGCCTGATTTATTGAGCTTGAGAGAGAGACAGAAAGAAAAAAGACGTCATCCCCACTATAAAAATGTTGAATGGTGATGATGATAATTCTCTATATAGTTTTTGCCATTAAGCTAAAAGTTTTACTTTTTTAGAACTCACTATTTGTCCCTTTTAGTTTGATAGTTGAAGTGGGATAGTCAACACGGAATAGTTTCCACCCTTCCAATTTACTGTCATATCTTTCAAAAATATAAAGACTTGCAAAAAATTCTTCTCTGGAGAAGCATCGGCTGTTGTTTTGATAAGCCTGCAAGCACATTGTTTCCCTTTTCTATCGTTCCGAGTTTGCTTCTTTGGCTTTACCTCTGAAATTAAGCAATCTCTTTAACTCTTCTTTTGTCCACTATTTTTTTCCGTGCAAGAGGAGGGGAAAAGTTACCAAGAAGTAAATTATATAGGTAAGCCGTGTGTGAGGTGCTGACAGGTGTTGATCTGATTAATAGTCAACCGGTGTACTATATAAGAAAATGGAGTGTTAACGCAGCCACGTAACATCTGGCTAGTGAATCTGGTGAAGTTGCTCTCAATAATAAACTGCTTTTGTTTCTTACTTCTTATTTCAACTTCATTTTCCACTATTTCATCTTCCACCTGAAGTATTTAAGTTTTGACAGAAGGAAAAAGAAAAAATGTAGTCTTCGTTTTTCCAGACTTGATTTGTCCTTGACTGGTGATCAAGGTTAGAGCAGGGTTTGGGGTGAAAAAAGAATTGAATATTGAATGTGGAGTGCAAAATCTCTCCAGTTTTGTTGTGACGGCCATCACACCACTTCTTCTTCTTCCTTCAGGGATTGTCTGCAAAAATATTAGTTTTTCCTCGGGAAGCTTGTCATCTACGTCGCATCACTTGTCATCTTCCTTCACCCACAGGTATGATAAAAAATCTGATAGCAAATTGTTTATTTACTTTTCGCCCAAAACAACTCATTTGAAAACAAAGTATTTTTATTATTCATATCATTATTATCAATTGGATAACAAGCGATAAACCCGGCACGCTCTTCCTTTGTTGATATATAAATCTAATAAAAAAAATCTAGGTCGAGCAGTGTGAAACTGAAAGTTTTATTCATTCATTTTCGCCGAATCCTACGTGAAATGTAAATGAGAAGGAATCGTGACCTAAATCTGTTCTGAAGCTTGCAAAACTGCAGTGTGAGTGAGAGAGAGAAAAAAAGAAGCTGTAATACTAGAAGTAATTGTTGTGCTCAAGTAGTTGTGAAAGTCTTCCTTTGTTGTCTTGCAAGCACATTTTTTGCATTCAGTTTGATTGAAGTCTGACATTGACAAGTTAGAGTATGAAAAGGGGCGACAAGTTGCATGCCTCATTTTGCTTATGTACACTTAGAGTTAAGGTACATATCACAACTCTTTTGCGCTATGTGATCCTTGCAATTTTACCATGAGCTTTACCTCTTTTCTCAACTTTTTATTGCTGCAAACATCAACATTCTGTCTCTGTTGCAGTTGCGACTCTTGCGACTCTACTCAACTGTCATATATGATTGTTGTGACAGAGTTGCAATCGCTGTAGGCTACAACTGAAGAAACAAAAGTGCAATTGAATGCAGCCCGTAGCAAATTGAGATTGTTGCATGGCCTGATCGTTTACACCTCTTTTGCCAAGTCCAAATACAAAAAAAAACTGTTTGCGCAGCAATAATATGCTCTCCGACCAGCAATAATTTTAACCTTCAACTTTTATTAGTGAAAGAAAATGAGAAACTTGAAATTGCATGCAAAAAGTGCCACTGCAACTTCACTAAATGCAAATGTACTAGTGTCAAAAATGAGATGGGTTGTTGGGTACATGAAATACTTTGTGCTTAATTTGCTATGAACTATTTTAACTACTGAAACATTTTATATATTTTTTTCTTACTCAAATAAGGGGTTAATAAAAAGGTAGAATCAATGTCAAAGTGAACAAGTAATACAATTTCCCTCTCCAGATTTTTACCCTCTGAATATCTAAAGGGGATCATTAGTTGCATTTTGAAAAGATAAAAAATTCAGAATGGGTCGTTAGAAAGGAATGCCGCGGTAATAAATGTAGTTTTCCTTACGAGGAATAGCTCAACTCTGATTCTGTTTCGTTCATTATGTGTGGCGTGGGTCAGACTTACTCCTTCATTATAACTACCTACGGTTACGACTGCACAAGTGGAATTCCACATGTATCCAACCACTTTTCAATCATTTGCATACAAAAGTGTACGTACACTATATACTTTATAACTCTGAAAAGTTGAATGAAAAGGTTGATTCGAGAAACAATCAGAGTAATGATATGTTTAGCATATGTAATTTACACAGTTATTATAGCCAATATGCAATTAGTGCTGGAGAGTAATAAAAAATTTGACAATAAAATGTTTCGTTTTTTACAGACTTTTACTTCTCCAACCTGAAAAAGACACGTCTGGAACTCCGACTATAAATTGGTGATGATGTGAGCAATGTGACGGTTTTTAATGTTTCAACATAACTTATCGCTTAAGAGGAGGAAAAAACGCTGTCTTCATCAACTTTTGTCGTCAAGTTCATCAAGTGCAAGAGCAGGCGATAGAAACTTCTCATCTTTGGGGTGAGCAAAGTGGCTGGTAACAAGAAAAAGGAATAAATTTTGTGCTGAAACTTGCAAATTTTTAGGAGAGGAACTTGTAGATCACGTAATAGTACCATTTTTAGCAGAGAAAACTAATAATTACATCATGCACAACTGCATGCAAGCTAACCCCACACCTTTATTACTTGCATCTTGATGAGTAGTAGTGGAAAAGTTGCTGGAATAACTTTAAGAGAATAATCCGGTTGGGAAAACGAGTGCTTCCATTCATGAAGACGAAAACATGATGCTGATGATCTAAAAGCCCACCATAAAAATCACGGGTATACAATTTTCAGCTTTCAAGCTTATCGATCGTTCCAGAGAGGAGCAAATTGTAATTTCCAGCCTGCAGGCTCAAAGAAAACGTTTTATGAAGAAAAGCATTAGCTTGTTTCATCCATTAAGGAAACTTAAGTAATTTTCCAGAGGAGTTTGGAGAAAACAGAGTAAAAATACAACCTTGACGGTATTAAATTAGTGGATTGTTGCCCACTAGAAATACCTAAAGTTGACCTTGCCCAACATCCAAAATCCCCGACAGAAACCAGAACCAACCAGCTCTTGTTATTTTCCCTGTTGCTGTCTCACATATCCCGGCGATTCACTCACCAAATGAGTTACCAAAAGCGTTGGGTCTCTCCTTTCACTCATAAATCTCTCAGAATGATGACCATGTGTACGGGAACAGTTGGAAAGTATCTTTCCCAAATCACTGTAGAGCCGGTCCTTTTTCTATATATGCTGTCGACCTTCTCTCAATATGCGTTGTTTCAAGATCTCGTCTATTCGAAAGTCTGTTGGAGTCAACATTCCAAGGAGTCCGGTGTTTGCGAGCATTTGCACAATCCAGAATATAAAGATGAGCTGGAGATTGTGCAAAAGACCTCCTCCCATTGGATTCTTATGTCTACCATATCACTTGTAGCTCCATCACTTATCATAGCCATGTATCTGGGATCGTGGAGCGATAGATATGGCCGGAAATGGCCCGTAGTCTTCCCAACCTTTGGCGGCGTTTGCGCTTGCCTCGTCTACATTTACATTTCCATTGAGGAAAATTCTCCAGTTGGGCTTATCTGCTTGGCATCCTTACTATCAGGGTTGACTGGAGGATTTGTTAGTTGCATTATGTCATGTATGACATATGTCGCATCAGTTACCACAGAGGAAACAAGGACTGTAAGAATATCAAGATTAGAAGCAATGACATTCTTAGGAGGGACTATCGGGCCCTTCATTTCCGGAACAATGCTTGAGAGTACTGGACACGCGTACGCATTCTTTTATATGATGCTCTGCTATGCGTTCGCCTTTCTCTACGCCATTTTCTTCGTGAAAGATATCGATAAAGATGGACTTCCTTTTGAGAAGAAATCAAAAACGACAATAAAAACTCACGAAATAAGTGACGAAGAAGATGATGATGATTCTCACTCAAAAAGTGGATCTACTAAAAGGAGAAGAAACAAGTCATCTGATACGATTCCATCATCAGTCGTTGCAACAACAATGTCAACAACATCCGGAGGAGAAGATATGGAGCAAAGATGTCATCTCCTTTCAGCTTCTGACTTGCACGTTGCTGCAGAAGCGGGTTCATCATCCCCTACCGATTTCACTTCACAACATCAGGATGACTTAGACTATCCAGATATTCCCAGAATTTCCCCCGTTAATGAAAACGAGGAGTTGATTATTGCTGTCGTCTCTGATCATCACAACGGAAATGAGAATAGGCATAGCGTGGGGAGTAGTAGTGGGCGAAATAGTAGCTTGCATGGACACGATGATGGCTCATCTGCTGCTTCTGATGATGATCAGAGGAGAATGCTTAGAAATTCCGAGCATTCTAACGAGGTGATTAGTAATGAGGAGAAGGAGGGGTGCATGAAGTATTTCGGAACTGGACATTGTCTCTCCGCAGTAAAGACGGTGGCGAAGAAGAGAGAGAATGGAAGAAGAACTTTGCTACTGCTGTCATTATTGGCAGGGTTTATGTTTATGGTTATTACAGCAGGTATGAAATTATGCTAAAATAGAAATTTAAATTATATTTGATTATTTTCTAAAAGTTTCTGCTTTTCCATTCAAGGTGAAATGGATGTCGCATATCTATTCGCAAAGGCGGAACCTCTCAAATGGAGCTTTAAGACGTTTTCATACTACTTCGGTTTCAAATATGGATTTGGAACTTTTGTACTTTTGGTTGCGACACCGGTTCTCCAAAAGATGGGAGTGGAAGACGCAACACTAGCGATTATAGGAATTGTATCGAGAATGGCGGCACTCGTCTTGTATGGGCTGAGTGTCAATACATACATGGCTTTCTCAGGTAAGTTTTGATCAATGAAATATTTCTTCCCAAACTTCTCAGCTTTTAAATTCAATACAAAATAGCTTATTTACACTAGAGAAAAAATTGGGAAAGTCAGTAATGCTTTTACTGATTTCCTTCAATTAGATTAGAGAAAGTCATTTTACTTATGATTCGCTTGAATGCCGTTCATCAATTTATTAGGGAGAAAGTAATGTGATACGAATGAAAGTGAAAGCAGATACGAATTCTATTGCTAATATATCTCGTTTAACATTTCAGTCCCTGCCGTTGCAGTATTTAGCGTTTTCACAATACCGGCAACGAGGTCGCTGCTTTCTAAACTGGTGAATCAGGATGAACAAGGTGAGAATTCTATTGACTTTATTTAATAATAGCATTTTCAGAAAGGGAAATGGGAACATACCAAACCAACGAATATAACCAAAAATAAATAGCAATTCTATTATTTTTAAGTTTTAAGATATTGGATTACATAGAGCAAGCAATGAATTCAATAATATCATTTTCTGCAGTAAACATTTCTAAGAAATGAGAAAGCATTCTCACTCCTCAAGTAACTTTCTCTTAATGGGCTTTTCCTAAACAAACACGGATTGATAACAAGTTTGTTTGAATTTTCACTTCTTTACTTTGTGGTTAAAACGGCTTTGTTATAGCTTAATGTTAAGTTGTAATTTCAAAAATATTTATTTAAGACATTACGTGTACTCAATTAGTAAATATTAAGATCAATATAGTGGCCGGCATTTGGACTTTAAAGCATGTTCTCTCCTGAGCTGAGTAAAGAGAGATAAAGTACGCATCGGTTTTTGCTCTTTTATGTCTATAGCGTCTACATTGCTTGAAAGTTTCAGCTTGTCTGAGAACTTTTTAGATTCAATTATCTAGATCAGAAAAACTCTAATTGGTCTATTTGATGACAAACGTAAATCAATCATCAATCTGTTTGATATTTCTAAATATAACTTGATAATGAAAGAAGTATATTTCAAGGTCAATAGTATATCTACAATAAGTATCATTATACCCCAAAGTTAAAGTTAAAGATTAACTCTACTTTACTTTTTCTACTTTTACTCTAGGAAAAATGTTTGCTTTCGTCGCCCTGATGGAGGACATCTGTACTTTGTCTGCGTCCTTAATTTTCAACAGCATTTATCCGGTGACCCGGTCAATTCTAGAAGGGCTGATATTTCTTTTGGCTGCGGCGTCATTGGTAGTACCTATTTTGATAATGGGGTAAGTACATCTACGATAAAGAAAGATTATTGATCTGACCATAATAAATAATAGGAGAGCACAAGCCTTTTTCAATACATCGGTGAAATGACACTTTGATCTTAACTTTCAGATTTGTACGCTGGAAGATGTTAAAAATTCAAAAGATGGAGCAGTCTTCTCCCGGAATCGCCCAAGCTAATTTGCGTTCCATCGAAGGCCCTAGTCCAGCAGACCTCATCTCATCAGCAGACAAGGACTCAGTCACAATTTGTAAATAGAGAAGTCAATATATTCCGCTCCTTAATACTTAAGTAGGATCAGTCAGTATAATTGGAAGGGGTAAGAAAATCGTTGTACGCTTCTCCTATTCGTTACTTCCAATTAAAAAGGAATCTCCGTTTAGTCTCTATAAATTGGGAAAGTCGCAGAGAAATGTGACATTTAATAAGTTTCCACCACGCTTGGCATTTTTGTCGACATAATTTCATTCAGGGCTCAGGGCTTCTTGCCCATATTTGGATTGGAGGTGTGTAATTACAAGAATGAATGGTTTGAGTGTCATATACTCTATCTAGAAAATAGGCAGTAGGCTTTGATTGATTTTGGATGGTTATGCATAAATGATAATGAGTTTGTCGATACTCCGATGTTACTTCGGGAAGGAAGGGCTTCGCCATTGTCTACAGATCGACCTGGAAGGCACAAAGGTAATTACTGTACCTGGAAGTTGTCGCTCATTTGTATGCATAAACGAGCACGAATTGAAGGGCGAGAATGGATATCGTGTCTGATTTAGATGAAAAGAATTATGAATGAATACAAAGTTTGAAGAATGAAAATAAATGCGTGGGAAATGAGTACCTTCCCAAGGCATTAATCGTCGACACCCACACTATAGTTTTGAGAAGTCAGGGAAAATTTGCATGTAAAATCATAGTGAATCTTTGTGATATACACTTTATTCATGATTAGCTTCTAGGATATGATGAAATTAATGAAAAACGCTTGAAATAAGTTTATAGAAACCAGGCCAAGCTAATTTCATGGAAGCTTTCTAGATAGGAAGAAAAGCGAAGAAGGTGGGATGAGATTATTCACAACTTTTCGTAAAGATGGAGCACACTCTCACCTACTTCGATATGCACTAGTGCCCCAAGCATATTTGCCAAATTTAACTTACAAAAATATCATCATCAGGTAATACAGGAAAATGCACTTTTTAGCAGTAAGCAATAAGATTTACAGCAGGGTGAAATTACTTTCTCTTCACATTTCCCAAAATACTTAAATTTTGAAGCGCCATCAACGGTTTCGTCACCAGTACCTGTGTAAATAATAGTAAATAATTAGTTAAATAGCTCACTCAGAATCAAGTCTGGTACTTTCAGTTTGCATAAAAATCTCAAAATTTGTTTAGCTTTTTGGTGCTCTACCTAGACCATGGAGTTAGCGTGACGTGCCAGCATAAACATTTTTTTGTGATTCGAAGCGAAAGAAATTATACGAGATTAGCATGTGAGATCACAACTCAAATTTGTTGAAAGCGGTTTTGTTGTACACGCAAATTAAGCTAATATTTAACCACTTTAACTTCTACCTCCTTTTTCTATTTTCTTTTTTTCCGAGGAAAGCGATGCAAAAGCTGTTTTTGACTTTCTCCACTTCCCATTTCCCATTCTTATTAGACGCTCTTGTAAAGTCTTGTAAAATCTCTCGAGAGTTCAGTGAGACGAATGAAGTGATTAAAAATACAACTACGTCTTAAGTATTTTTTTCAATTCTTTAGCATTCATGACACTTTGAAGGGAGAAAGCATAAGTAAAGAGGGTAAATAGGAAATCTCAAGGGAAAACACTTCAACTTTAGATTGCAAATGGAACCGTAGATGAGATAGGAAATTGATTGCAAGTTGAACTTCAAGGTGCAGGCCATTATTATACTTAGGCTATTTAGAAACTATTTAGTATAAAAAGACTGATGAAAGCACTCGGTAAATATGCAGAAATTGCATTTAAATTTAAGGATACATGATAGTTACGTATGAATGGTAAAACGCTCCTAGAAATGGAGAAAAAAGTTCATTCAGTTTTTAAATAAAACTTTCTGACTTCCGTTTCTCCTCCAAAAAGTGGGGGAAGAGTTGAGAAATTATGCATTTGGAGCTGACGTAGAGTTAAACTGAAGGTGTTTTTGGTTCTAGTAGGTAGGCACAAGTACATATTTTACAAAATGGTAAAGTGAAAGGAGGATTTTGAGCTTTGAATTGATCCTCTGCAGCTGTACCAAAAATAAATCTAATTGTTAAGGAGCGCACAAGGTATATATCTTCAAAGGGAAAGAAATTTCTCTGAAATGCATTTATTGCCGTTGGTATAAAGGAAAAGGTATGCTTTTGAGGGAGAATTTTGTAGGAGTGGTTGGTGGACAAGATCTCATTAATAATGCTTAAACTGGATAATTTTAGAACCTTATTGTTGAACAAGGAATAAGTACGATGACTGTCGTCTGTAGTGAGTAGATTGAGTTAACTGGTATTGCAATAGAGATCATCTGATGACTGACTAAAAGACCTTGAGATGCTTGATAAAGATCATATTAATGTAAAGGAGAAATATTTCATGGAAAATGATGAGCTTTTTCTATATATTTTTAATGCTGATGATAACCTAATCGGCTCTCTCATATCTGCAGAGTGAATAATACTTGTCAATTTTGCTCATTCGGAATTCACTTTAGAATAAAGAACATCTATTTTCGTATGAAATTGAGAGAAAGGGTAAACATTAAACCTTTCATTGAGCATCAAGCTGTATCCCATAATATTTAAGAGTAGAAGTAAAAGAACATTTTTACTTCTATTTATTTAAGCTCTAAATAAAATTATTTTATTTACTCCGGTTGGAAAATACTTAATCAAGGTATAGTTAAATATGTGTATCCAAAAGACTTGAATTTGAGTACAAAAGCATTGAAATTAGTAATATGTAAGGATGAACGAGGATCAACTATTTGGCTTTAACTATTGCTAGAAATTTTATGAAAATTAAATGCTAAATTAATTTCTCAAGCTAACCTTCCGTGTCAATCAATATTTGAGGTGAAAGCTTTTTAAAAAAAATCAAGGCGAACCAATATCAATGTTGTGAAATAGAATGAAATAGTTTGTAAATGAGAGTGAAGTAGCATAATATTTTAAGACATTATCAGTCCTTAGATGTGAAATATGAGATGTGATGATTATTTACCCTAAAAATGTGAATGTAAATCGCTTTCATAAAGTGAGTCGTGAATGAAATATTCCAAAGTTGCAACAAGTCTGTATATTTTTTAGCTGTACTTATTTCAGAGCAGAGAGTTGGATGCTGATTTATGAGTTATTATAAAAGCTATACTTAATTTTATTATGATATGATCTCCTTCTCCACTTATGGGTTATACAATAACAAACGAGCTGAATCAAAAGAAAACTATTACTTGAGAGAATATTTTTACATTTGAAAATTGTTTTAAAAGATTTAACATATTTGTTAGATAGCGATCAGGAAGGTTATCCAAATAATGTATTTATTAATTCCGATATTAAAATGCATGAAAGTATTGAAAAATGTGCGAAAAGTTAAACTAGAAATTAGAATTGTTAATTTGAAATTATGTAAATGCAAATATATAAATTTTTATTGATTGTAAATTAAGCTGAAAAGATGTATACAAACCCAAACTATTTTTTGACGATACAGTTTAATAAAATCCTGATGAAGAATTGAATGATTCAATTTTCGAAGCGAAAATTATTTCAATTTAGAAAATTGCATTTTGTAAAGTGGTTGACATCAAACAAGATTTAAATTGAAACATTTCACAACTCGTTCGTAAGTAATTTCATTTTAAATTTCGGGCTTTCCACAACTCCCTGCATGGGAATTACATCAATTGAGGTAAGCACACTTCACTTTATTAGATAAGTCATCCCCGAATTCCAAAACCACATGGGTAATCCTCATCATCCCATCACTATTCTATACTAACCTTGAAAGTTCTCTGCGTTTCAACAATAGCCATCTTTATAAGCCGTTTCATCAAACCACTTGGGATCTGGAAATTTTCTGCGACTGCATTTGCATAGCCATGGGCTAGATTTGATTTAAGTGTTTATCTTAAAAAGAAGCCATAAAATCATTAACATAAATGGGGAAGTAAATCATTTTGAAGAGGGAGTTCTAATGAGTAAATGGCGCAAACAAATTTCCAAGGACCTTCTCTACCTAAAAATCATATTAAGACATTAATTATTACAAATTTTCCAAGCATGTGTTGAGTGATGATTAACAAAGGACTTTGTCAAATATTTCATGTTGCATCGTATAGGGCTCTTGTATAGATCAATACGTGGAAGAACGTCGGGGGAGTAGATTCTAAAGAAATGTAATTTTTAATTATAGCCAACATCAATGAAACTAATTTAGTCTGATTTTATTACTTTGTGAGGTGATCACAAGACTTCCTGTGTGAGCAAATATCCTTTGTAATATTACCCTCAGTTATATAATTTCATTTATGTAACACCTTCGAATATTTCAGAGCTCTTCCTCAGTTAAGCTTTGTCAAAGGGTGAAGTGGAAAAATAGTTAAGTGGTTTTTATTTCTAGAAGAGCACGTTTTGAACTTGCTGATAAACGGATTTGGAAAATTTACAGGTTAATATGCTGCTGATAAAGTGAAAGTGGCTTGGAAGATTCTGATTCATGTAGCGTGTGAACCTAAGATAATGGTTTTCTCGAGGATTTTGCTAAAGCTTTAACAAATGCAAGTAAAGGATTACACAATCTCTTCCCTGAAATAAATTTTCATGTGCTTCCTCCAGTAAAATCTCTTAAGCTAAATTTCGACAAATTTCCGTCAAAGATCAAAGCATTTTAGAATTAAGGATGACGTCTTTGAACTGATGTGACTTGACTATAATTTAATATCTGTCAAGTACAACGAACCTTACATAATCTATTCCAAGACCAAGCACCCAAGACAAAACAAGTGCTTTCAGACATTTTTGTATCCGACTTTGGGAAAGGTGAAAGTGATAAAATTCTCGCATTCCCCGCACATCCTCATCCAACATGACATCTCTTCTCGACACCGTCCAGCGCCTTTCCCAACCCTTGAAGGTGGGCAAAGGCCCGCCTAAAATACGGATTGATGAGTGGACCTTTCGTGTTCACTACAGGACGACGACAACCATCCTATTTTTATTCTCTGCATTATTATGCCTTCGGGAATATCTAGGAGGGCATATAAAATGCCAGTATATATCGGAGGATGAAGATGATCCCGAAATTCCTAGAAAAGTTCTAGAAACTTATTGCTTTATTAGTACAACCTTTACGGTAAGTTAAGTGTAAAAAGACCTTTCAAATTCTCTTAAAATACAAAGAAAGATGTTCTCTTTCACTAAAAAATGATGGGCTTTTATGGCTTTTTCATGTAACGTAATAATTTCATTTTGGATTTTTGCCCAAGGCCAAATTCATTCATGATTGGAACCATGTTGAGGTTTTTCTTCACTGTAACTTGCCTCGAGTCGTCCTACAACCTTTTCCTATCATTTCGCTTTCCCTTTAATTTTTACAAGGCCAAGTTTAACTACCAACGATAATCATGTTGCCCCTTTCATGTATCAGTCGATGTATCATCCAACTGATTTAATTACAAGAATGGATTCCGTTTCAGATGCCCACCTTAGATGATTCAAGGACACCAAAAGTTTTATAGCCATCATGATTTTTTACGTCATAAATTTATGATCAAGCCAAATACAAAATCCTATAAAATAAACAAAATGGCTACAAATATGAATGAAGCTGTTCCATTGCATTTCTTTGAAATATGAATAAAGCCATCTTCTAATCCATTTCTCTCTTTGATCATTTCTCCCTCGATATTTACAAAATGGCAAACATGATCTTATTGACCTTCAAAATTATGTGCAGTGAAACTTTCACCAATATTGTATTTCTAGGTTCCTTTTGAGAACAACCCTAAACGTTACAACCGACTGGGAAAGAACGTCATGACTTTGCTTGGAGGCCCGGGATACATCCCAGGCAGGAATGAGAAGGTGCATCATGCTTACTACCAGTGGGTCCCATTCTTTCTCTTTTTCCAAGCCCTTTCTTTCTATTTCCCTCACGCACTCTGGAAATACTTTGAGTCCAACTTGATCAGACATCTAGTTCAGGATCTAAATGTGAGTGAATTTTTTTGCTATTACGAGTATTACGCAAAGCAATTCCTGGAAAATAAATGGAATAGTAGGTCTTTGGAGGATAATGAAAAAAATCAATGAATTGGATTGAATGAGTCGGAATTGAATAATTTAATGTTTATATTGAGTATATGTACATGCATTGCTACTATTTATATGTCAAGGGAAGCATTCAGTCATAATCCCAGTTTTCAGAAAAGTAAATAGTCGTGTACGATATACACCATCAGTATTTATTTATTGGATGGGTTATGATCGTAAAACTTTGATATCACTTTCCAGCTGAAAAAATTCCTTTTGGAGAGACCCGGGAAATGTCCTCATATAGCAAGAGTAGCCCGTTACTTCGTCAAGTCAAGGGGAGAACATGGGAGCTGGGCAGCAGCTTACATTTTTGCCGAAGTTTGGAATTTACTCATCGTACTTGGGAATATGTATTTGACGGATGTCTTTCTTGGACACGAGTTCAGCTCATTTGGTCCAAGAGTGTTGAGTTTCATCGAGTCTGACTCTGAACTTAGAGAGGATCCAATGGCAAAAATCTTCCCACGTGTCACAAAATGTAATATAAATACATTCGGACCTTCCGGAGGGATTATAAGATATGATGCGATTTGTGTCTTACCTTCAAATAACTTGAACGAGAAGATTTTCACGTTTATGTGGTTTTGGTAAGTTTGGCGGAGAATTTCTTATTCCATTATTATAGCACACGTCTGCAATTATAGACTTTGAATTCTTCTCACAAGGTATATCCTCGTCGCTTCAATTGCAATCATTGCAATTTTGTATCGAGCAGCGACATTTACATCATTTGGACTGAGGCTTCATGCACTCGGGTCGGCCAAGGATTTTCCAGAGAAGCCCCAGGGAAAGTATGTTGTTAGTCAGATTGGGAACACGGATTGGCTTTTGCTACGTTTTCTAAGGATGAATATGGATTCCGTTACTTTCTACCAACTTGTGAGGGGTATACATGAAGAAATTATGAATAAGTAATTGTTTTATATTAAGGATAAAAGATAAAAGCACATGTTTAAAAAATATAAAAATATAAAAGATAGCAACAGATACATTTTATACAAAAGATCAAGTACTCCCACGGACATAATTCAATCATTTTAATTAGTTTTTATAAAGCTACATCAATTCTCTTTTGAGCATTTCCGCTTGTTCGTAAGACTAAATATCATGATGTATACAATCTATGTAAGCCGATTTAAACATAATAGACTTTTTCCAACTTCCTGTCGTAAGCTCCAACATCCGTCAACCACCACATAGGTAGCTTCTGCCGTTGAAATGTTTGAGAAAGTTTACGCGTTCCTGCTGAATCAACGCCGATTTGTACTATGTAGGAATTAAAGCATAAGTGTTTCAGAATCTGCGGGTACTTTAGATTCTAAAA
The DNA here is from genome assembly GCA_027743725.1 of Rambutsinella grinnellia. Classification (NCBI taxonomy): domain Eukaryota; kingdom Metazoa; phylum Arthropoda; class Collembola; order Entomobryomorpha; family Entomobryidae; genus Rambutsinella; species Rambutsinella grinnellia. Next base: position 38,862 of record JAHZMU010001511.1, read on the forward strand.
TTGTGGGAGTTTATGTAAATATCAAACTACCTTATTTACAATACTTAATGTTTGTGACGTGACATGAGTTATGAGGAATAAATTGTTTATTTGTGTTGTTGAATCTTTCTGGGAATGATGCTACGTTTCCGTATTTTCAGGAAATACATTCATTAACCAATAGTTAAATCAAATCCGGTAAAAATAATTTTTTAAAATTCAATTTCTAATTTGGGGTGTTTGGCTCCTTTTCTGTTTAGAATTTCAAATTAGATTGCGAGCTTATTCTATGAGCCGACATGAAGAAATTATGACCATGACATATTCTATTCTTCTCTTTAGCCGAACTACGTAAACCTGTCAGCGACACTGAACAAGGAACTTGGTTTGAAGCAGTTATTGAGAAAGGCACTGTGAGGGACGTAGTGCAACAACAAAACAAGGGAGATGGGAGTGAAAGTACTCAAAGACTACTTCCAAAAAATGGCAGCTGATATTTCAAATATTTTATCCTTTTCATATAGGGTTTTGTCATATCTCTAAGGATTTTCAATTAGTCTGGTACTGCGGAAGTTGCTCTGTTTACCGTACCGGAAATTCGTTGTATAACGTAGAAGTTCTGGAGGCATGCATGTATCTACACATATTTACAAATTCATTTACCTCGCCAACGTCAAAAGCATCTTTCTCGTGTTGAACTTATAATAACCTGGAGGAGATACTTAACAATCTGCGTCGCCCTGGATCGAAGAATTTCGTTAATGCAAATGGCAAAAACAAACGCATTAAATGTTTATGTTTTACCTTGTTTTTCAGGACAAGGAAGTCTTTAATTATTTAAGTAGACCAAAAACCATCTCTTACATACCGCAAACATTTTTAGTTTTGATTACTCCTCCGCATAAAATACTTATCCTTTGATATAATAATCAGACTTTGCACAAAAGAGTGAAAGCTATCTTATCACGCTTACAAAGCCCTTTCAAAGCTCGCGTTTTTGCAAGTAATCAAATTCAAGCTGTACTTCATACGGCTCCCACTCACGTCGCTTTTTGCATTTGGCACATTTCCGTTTGCATAAAGTAGAATCATAATTGAGGATGATGCTGAGTAGATTACAAAAGGAGAGCGAAGAAATGGACTGGCTGACAGCTTTTCTTGAAGAATGGATGCCTCCAGAGTATCCTTTTCAAAAGACTTTTCATGTAAACTATTCTACCAAGAGTAACTGCATTGCTTTGTGAAAATGTCACGGAAAGTAAATACCCTCATTTCTAGAATCTCGTAAGATGGACATAACATGTCATGTGTAAGCACTATAGAATCGGATCATATAATATCGAATGTGTCAAAATAAAATCATTTGTAAAAGAATCTCATTTTATGTACATGCGTTATTATATGCGGTATTTTTGGCATTTTCATGTGCAAGCATCGTGTTGTGAATGTTAGCACAATGATTGTATAAATTAGTCAAGAGTTTAACCCGAAAAAAGGTCAGCAAACATGGCAAAAACATTACACATTTAGGGGCTTGTTCAAGGTAAGACAAATGGCTTAATTTATTTATTGCGCTGATCCCTTCACAATTCCAAACTCACGTAAACAGTTTCACCTAAAGTCGAACCACTCAAGCTTTCAATAAAACCAAGTTTGGTTTTCAAACGCGTTTGAAAACGTAGTCAATAGTAGATCGCACTTAAACTGCTTTTATATTAACAGATTTGGCCAGAGGATTTCATGATTTTTACGATACACTGAACCTAAAACGATCAGCTTATTATGTCTTTTTAAGACATTAT
>JAHZMU010001512.1:0-56719 GCA_027743725.1 Rambutsinella grinnellia
GCCCCAGTTAATTACGGTTCGAAAGAGCTATTTTGGGTCCTTATGCGTTTAGAAACAAAAAAGCCTTAGGAGTGAGACCGAAAAAAGTCCACGCGTAATAAGTAGATAGATTAGCAAGTCTGGTGGAGCAGTGAACGGGAGAGAGAAGCAAAGTCTAGTTGAAAGGGGAATGTTGCGATGTTATTTGGACTGAATAGAAACGAGATTGAAAATTATGCCGGTATGAAGCGGATGATCTGTCCATTGAATGTCAACAGACGGTAACGGTTTTTATAAAAAAAAACATTCAATTATACAATTCCACTTTAAATATGTTTAGCCGCAATTGTAAATTAATAGCTACATAAATATGCATGACATGAAAGAGGTGCTGTTCATCACATTATTACTACGTGGGTGAAGCCTTTAAGCCAAAGACCTTCTTTACAATTATCCAGCAGTCTACACATATGTTTCTAATTTGAAAACAGATCCGGGTAAATTATTTGGCATAGGATGAAATGGAAATGTGTGCAAAAATATTTAAAATGTTTTTCATACTCACGACAACTTTTAAAGAGTTGCATGAGACACGAAAAGTGTCGATAGTCGATATGATTAGTAATATTTTCCCTCTCATCTTATAAAAGAGGGCGTTTACTTCAAAGCTCTTCATGTCTGATAACCGTTAGGATTCTACTCTCCACTACAGCTTTGATATATCCTATCTCTTTGTTGTCAATCGTATCAGAGAGGAAGTATTTTATAGCTTTGTTCCCCAGGGCGTTGACGAAAGGAGCCGCAACCCGCATATGGAATATATGTAGCTCAACATGAAATCCAAGCCATGAAATTCGGAGAGCAAAAGGAGAATTACAAATCGCTATTGATATGACTCAGGTTGTAAAACAGCTAATCTTTCTTGTTTCAGCATTTGTCACCGTATGACTTTCGCCAAATGAAAAATGAGCATTCATCATGTTTTCTGACGAGGGAAAGAAATGAATGTCATCTCTGAATGGAGCTCTAGCAACAATCTAAAAATTGTCCAATCCTTTCACATTACACAAATATCAATACCTGCTCAGGTGGAGGTCGTTCTAATCCAAAATGTGGTAATGAAATATTAGCTTGATAAGGTGAATGATACCCTGCTAGTAAAATGTGAAGTAATTTGTTTCCCTATTCACATGACTTGGTGACTACTCGAGCAAACATATAAAATTGATTTTTTATTCAATCTCTTTCCTTCCCCTTTCAATAGAATGGGTTACGTGTTATGACTTTCCCCACAAAAATTTAATGTTACTTCTGAAACTTTTCTGCAACATTTAGAAATTGCCAATTTCAAATTGGAATTTGTCAACAGCTTTTTCCTTACAGCGGCGGATGTAAATGCTGAGCATTGAAATTGATTTTATGCACTGTCAATAGACAAGAAGAAACGTGTCGGAAGTTTTTACGAAGGTAATAAAACAACTAAAAGGTAATAAAAAAGAAAATTCGCTTAGCATTTAAGTTTTTTGAAGCTGAAGGATACCATTTGGCTCCATCATTAAAGTTAACCTCGAGAAGCCCTATTAAACGGAAGACCTTTGTAAAAACTTTACTATCCACGTGCTTTGCTTGAAACTTTTCCAGCTTGTATTTTAATGAATTGTCAGAAACGAATAAATGCAAAAAATACTAAATTGTACGCAGAATCTGAAATGATTTCCTGGAATTGTGCTCAAAAACTTAGGTAAAAATGATTTAGCTGCAACGAAGTAGTTATAACGGGCAAAACCATCATCATCAATCATTTTTCTCTTTGTCAAGATGCCCAAGTCATAATTTGAAGCAGGCGTGAGCTTGTCCAGGAAAAAAAGTCAAGATTGAGAGCAAATCATTCACAGTCAATCAAGTCAACTAGTTCATGAATCTTGATAGAAGCTAGAGAATTTAATTATTAATAACTACATTTACTTACCAATTGACGACACTTTACAAAAACGTCTTCACTTTAATCACGCTTTCAGACTATTCCTTTCATGATTGGAAATGTGATTAAACCACTTTCACTCTAATCACGCATGAGTCATACCAATCTCCAAAAACCTCTCGATCTCAATTAATCAGGTAATGATTGGTCATAATCATTACTTTGATTACTGTTCAGATTAAATTCACACAATCACTGACCCAGCTTGCAATTCCATTTTCCTTCTAAAAGATTTAATCCATATCGCACATGTTACAGAGAGCTCTCCCTTCCATAAAATTCCACTTGATATGAATCTCTTAAGATTTCATACAATTGCAATTTTTTCTGGTCCCATTCCAGAAAATTTTATTCGCTCATCATCCACTCATTTTTTCCGACTAGAATAGTAACAAAAATTGCTGAAGATATTTCGCTATTTTTAGCAGAAAAAATAAACTGTGTTAACACCACAAACAGAAGATGAACTGATGAATAGCAGAGAGAAATGGATGGGATGACGAGCCCACACTTTTTAGGGCAGTATGCAAACCCTCTTCTGCAGGTGAACAAACACTTGTTTTGCCTATTCCCTTGAGTAAAATAATTTAAAAAATACATTCACACACGTAGCAAAATCTACTATTTAAAACGCTCAGGTAAAAAAATCTCTTTAGGTATCTCTTTAATGCATTAGATCATTCAGTTTTTCATTTGCAGACCTTGATTCTTCTCCTACATCGTTACACGTAAAGAACTACTCATAATAATTCTAAAAGTAAAAGGTGAGCAAGCAACTAATATGTGTCGGCAGAAATGAGATAGCTTTTGTTGTTGTTTTCAATCTATGGGAAGCTGGGAAGGATTAGCGTTGTATTCATACGGATAAAAATTGGCTACACGAGTGACAAGAATCACAGCGAAAGACAGAAGAAAATGTAGTTGTATATTTCTTTTGAGAAATAATACCATACACACATTTTTTGTCTTGATTATGGTGCGGTACTTGCTTTAGAAATTGTCTTGAATCCTAAGACAGAGCTTGTTTCATAGCTCAATGCATTCTGCTCTTGACAAAATACTCTTCTTATACTTGCCTTGACTTTTGACTAGCTAATAAGGACTGAGTGATATGGCTTGTTGTAAAAGGTGTAAAAATATTCGTATGAGAAATGAGTACACTCGAACACTTACAAGAAACAATTAAAGTTGGAACACCAAACACCCTTCCAAAGATAGAATCTTATGAACAAAACTCATATGCAACAGAATATTTTTTTTCAGAGTGCAAATGTACTCCACTCTCGACTGATTTCCCTCTTGGAAGAGAACGCGTCATGTTTGTGTCGGAGTCAGAAAAGAACTGAAACATTACATGTCGATGTTGTCAGTAGAAGGCAGATAAAAGGAGAATGTTTGGACACGAACTAAAAATGCATTTATGGAGCATGACAAAGAAAAAGTCGTGTAGAGAAGGGTGTACATATTTGGGAAATATTTCTTAGGAATAGCACTGAACTTGATGGTAGAATAATCGAATGATGTTGGTTTAGTCTCAGAATATCCTCTCAAGATAAGCCATTAACAATTAATTATTTGCAATAACGAATTTGCAATCTTTCATGAAATATTTGCCATTAAAAACTTGAAACTGAATGTTTACAAGTTCATCAGGATGATGGTCTTTCCAAACGATTTGCTTACGTTTTAATGATGATAAAATAAACATTTCATTCTTGGCTAATCCAACAAGTAACTGGAATAGCTTACTTTTAATTAGGAAAAAAATCATAAGGTTTTAGAGCGAAAGAGCGTCAAAAATGTGAAAGACAAAGGATGGAGTGCACTCTGTTGGTGGAGATTGAGACAAGTATTGATCAAGCGGGGAAGCTATCACTTCACAGTAAATAGCTGGGTTCTTCAGCTGTCTTTTTCTTGGCAAAAGTTGAGAGTTTTTCTTTTCATCTTTTCAAAACTATCAAATTTCAGACAACCATTTAACGAAATACTTCCGTTTTTTATTTAAAGTTTTTAAATGACTTTGAAAGAGTCTGATTAGAGGGGGCAATCATGAGTGAAAGTAGGACAGTGTCACAAAACTCACAAAAGGATGGAGAAAGTTTGGGTGACAAACCATCGAATTTCCTTTCTTACCCGAGTCAACCATCTAATCAGAGTTCAGAGGGCACCGAAACTCCAGTCACTGTTGATAGCGACACGAGATTATGGATAGGGAACTTGGATGCGAGATTGAGAGAGTAAGTTTTACAAGAATTTGGAACAAATGATTGATTCAATCAGGTTGATAGAATTTACTAACTTTTGTCTTTTTTAAATACGGGTTCCACCTCTTAAAACTGGTCCAACGATATGGTACTATTGACAACTTCGACTTCCTCTTCCATCGAACCGGACCCAACATAGGTCTTCCGAGAGGTTACGCATTTGTCACATTTCAGAATAAGGAGGATGCAGAGAAATGTTTGAAGTCGTTGGATGGAACGAAGGTCCTCGATAAGCATGTCGCAGTGAGGTGGGCTCATCAAGCCGTTTCGACGTACATTGTAAGTTAATCTAATCAATTCAATGATTAATTTCAATAGGCATTTCAATGAATGCTTTTATTTTAGGACGAAGAAACAAAATTGAAAGCAAAGCTTCCAGCCCTCTCGATGAAGAAGGATGACCCTGAAGACGCAGCTCCAAATGTCCATGAGAAGGCCAGAGCAATCAGTGCAATCGAGGCGAAATTACAAGCAATGGAGAAAGAAAAAGATGCGGGGGTTGTGGCAGGTTCCTCCTCTTCAGGATTCTTTTATCAGTATAACAAGGAGCAACCAGTTCCAACTATAAAACCAAGGCCAAAAAGTTACGACCGAGCTAGATCTTCACATAATCAGCGGAAACGTCCATACAGACGATAAATGACTGACTGAGATAACACAAATGGAAACAGGGGATTTAGATTTAGATATTTTAGATTGTTTTTAGTTTTTAATGAAAAACTGTACAAGATCTCACACAGTAATATTTTTGATGATAGATTATTTAGATAGGTACAAAACTTAGAATTTGTAATGCAAGAAATAATTAGGCGTTGGATTAAATTCCTCGCTGTACTCTCTGGTCTCCTCACGAATTCTCAGTTTCTTTATGCCTGTAAGACAAATATTTTAGTATTATTGTTTAATTAATGATTAATAAACTTTTTGACTTTATTTCGAAACTTACTTGCATTTGGGACAAGTATAAAATACCGTTTGACCTTCATCTGCTGATCTTAGCTGGAGAGTTGCATAGCTCATCTGTTTATTGCCGCAATTAGCGCATTCTCTGTCGACCAAGGACCCTGTGGCTTCAACGTCATCTATCCCTTCTACATAATTAGATAAGCAATAAGCTATTTAGCTGTTTACTTATTTAAAGGATTTACAAATTGTAAATTACAATTTAACTTTCAATTTTGCTTACTTTTCCCCTTCTTTTTACCCCCCGCAAACTCCCTCTCTTTACTGTAGACGTCGGGCTCGTTAAACTTAATCTCGTATGAAATTTCCTGCATGTTATCTGGGAACAGAAAGTGCTTATCAAATTGCGCTTTAATTCATTTAATTTAAAGCAACTTTTAATACCTTTCGCCTCGATCGAAGTCCTGCAAACGAAACACTGATTGTCCAAAGACGTTCCAGACGCCTCCGGAAGTATTGATCCACAACAAGCACAGAACTCAGGGCCTGAAGCAAAAATTTCTTTGACCGATGCCATGATAAGCATTAGTTAACTAATTTTTATTGATAAACAAAAGATGTGAACAAGCACCTGCTTTTACATGTTTTATGACTTTGCCGCTTGCTCAAAGCACCTTTCTGCGACGAAAGAGAACGTGCTAGGGAGTCACAACAAGCTCATCTCTCATCTGTTCTTGAAACCAAAAGGAGGAAAAGTTGACAGTTTTATTTTTTAAATTTAATTAAAAGTTATTTTCCTGATTAAAAATGGCCCAAGCAGGTCAACAACAACGACCCCTTCCTCAAGCGAAAGAAGCCCTTCTAAAAGCGTATAATAAACGGTTAAAAGATAGCGTCAAATCGATGATGGAAAATTTTTCAGGTGAGTTTATTAAATACGTTATAAATTGAAATAATTAGAGATAAAGGGTGCATTTAGTGTTTATTCAACCATTCTTGACGCCAAATTAAGGTCACGAAACATTTTATTATTTTTATGGTTTTGCAGAGATTATCAAACTTGCCAAAGTGGAGAATGAAGGTCAAGTGTTCCGAGCGACGCAAGCTGATGAAGATCATTTTGAGATGACTGTTCGAGCTGCAAATATGGTGAGAAATGATTATAATTAACTTATTAATTAAATGAGGTGTTGAGTTGTTGGTCAGAGTAAAAGTTAAAAAATTAACAGGTCATTCTAAACTAAACGGTAGCCCTGACCAAAATCTCATAAATCATCCCACCCAATCTTCATATGAATTAGTAAATTTTTATGTTATTTCAGGTTCGTGCAGGAGAGGCCCTCATGAAGTTAGTAGCTGACATTAAACAATATTTGATTCTCAACGACTTCCCCTCAGTTAACGACGCTATTCTACAGAACTCCCATCTTTTCAAGCAGAAACAACTGGAGTGTGACCGAAAGTTAATGAGTTTAAGGGACGATATGGCTGCTGATCTTTATGATCTTGAAGAAGAATATTATTCATCTTCCTTTAAGTAATCTCATTGTAGTTTTTAAAAGCATTTTTGTATATTTAGATATGTCATTCTGGCAATAAAGCCTTTAATTTATTCTAACTCCTCCCATTCGTCATTTTGAACTTGACTTTAAGATGAGATGACTCAGGACAATTTAGGTTGGTGTGCGATGCAAAAGCAAAATAATTACACCCGTTACGTAATAGTCCGACAGACACAGTCTATTCTTTATTAAATAAAAGAATTTTAAGTGTGCGACACGTCCGCACTTTACATTTCTCAGTAAATATTTATACATTGCATATTTTAAATTAGTACCTATTTCGATATATGTATTTTATTGGTTAACGCACATTTCCAAAGGCCATAACGTTTTACAATAATTTTAAAGTTCCCTTTTTAGTAAGCATTCGGAAATCATTTTGAAGGAAGTAAATGCGATATAGGAATGCGCGAATCTCTCTTAACTAGACTCAAAGAGGTCAAAGGGAATGTTCAAGATTAATATTTAACACAAATTATTTTGTGAAAATCTTTTAGAAGCTTTTTTTAGAGAAAGGAAGTCAAAACTAAATTTCTCTGTACAATTCAATAACAAATATTTACATTTTTGAAAAATAATTTCTCATTAAAAGGCGGACGAATGCGAATACGAAAATAATACAAGAAAATTAATAAATTAAAGATAATTAAATTGAAAATCTCCCCGAAATAAGTATCTGTGATTTTGACTATTTTTTGAGGCTGATACTGACAAATATATTTTATTCCCTGTTTTTCCTATCGAAGTAGATCACAGGATCTTTGCTCCAGAGGCAGCTAGTGTTTCATAATTACGAATAGTTATCGTACATTACAATTGGAGCTAAACCCAACGGCTTCAATACTTTAATAAATTCGTAGAAATAAATTTATCCAAAGTCTCCTGGCTAACCCCTCTTGTTTTTTCCGAATACTTTAACTTGGAATGTAAATTATTTACAATTCTATACACTCTAGTATTTAACATCTCATCACTTTTTTGTCTTCTTTCCCTAAACTACTGTCATGTTTAAGGCAAGTTGCAGCCATATAAATAACAACTTAATCGACATTTGGTACAGAATAGGAAGTCATCCAGCATTTAATTGTAACAAATAACAACTTAAACTATATAAAATTATAATGGAGCACTTTTTTAATTCCCTCAAAAGAGAATATCAGCAGACATCTCATTACTCCAAGTCGTACTCTCCTGATTAGGCTTTAAGTAGTCCTCGATAAGTTCACCATCGTCTTTCCCATTAGCTTTCTTGACATTTTGACCGGGGGAAGTGTCAAACTGGCTGTATGATCCTAGCTGGTAAGCGTTCGATCCAGCTTTCGGGGTGTAACTACCTAGGCTGGTACCTATCAAATAAAAGAAAAATAAATTAGTTAAATATCTCATAAACCAAATGCATCTCTTTATGATCTTCAAAATAGACTCTTTGGCATCGTTCCATTTCTGATTAACAACAGGAGCATTAACGGGATCTTGTTGCAAAGGAATGCATGAGATGATCCTTTTGTAGAAGCGAAAAAATTTATGAGACTTACACAATCCCTAATTTCTACACAAGACTTGCATCGTTTCTTTCTGTTTTTGGTAAAATGGTTTGTGGTGTAGCAAGAGAGCTATTATTTGTTGATTGTTCTTTTAGCATCGCCTTATAAACTTAATCTTTCTCAATTCTCTCAGCTAGAGAGAAGAGGTGTGCGTGAGCATAAAGATTATGACTGATTGTGAGAATATTTTTTTCTAGATGCATTTCTTCTAACATCTAATACAATCCAGTTTAAAGAATTTTAGAGTGCCAAGTGCCCTGATAAAAAGGGGTTCTTGGAAAGGTTCTTTGGTTCTTATCATAAAACATGAAAAATTGAAAGTTACTTACTCCCAGTAACGCTGGGCTTCTTTGGAGATTGGTCTTCAGATGGATCGTCATCTATTAAAAGGGAAGACTCGGAAGGATACTCGTGGGTCGTTGTGGCCGATTCATTAAACGAAATATTCATCTGCAAAGAAATCATAAAAGTTAGATTTTATTTAAAAAATTCAGGGGCTTTTACAGAAATATTTCATACCTTTTGTGACTTGGGCCTCTTCTGAATTGAGCTCTTTCCATTAATTATCACATTTCCACCCTCGAATAGAATGATTCTGTTATCCACAATGTCCTTATCATTACTGCCTTCTTCCACGGTCTCCATTCGTCCCGATTTTCTCAGCCCATCATCTTCAATATAATTGGGGACATCTTTCCTAGTAGTGAAGTTGAACACCATTGAGCCATTCCCTCCTTGATTAGTCTTCTTCTGATGGACCCTTAATTGGGAAACGTTCTTAGAATTGGGATTGTTCGTACTTTCCTTTTCTAACTGGGCTGGAGGAGCAATCTGAGGAGACACGCTTCTTGGAGGAGGAGGTGGAACGTCTCTAGTAACTTGTTGCCGATGATGATCACTACTCCCATTCCCAACTAGCGTAGAACCATTAGTCTGAGGAGGGACAGGCTTCAGCACTATTTTTTCCACTTTATCCTTCTCTTCCACAGGCTTACTTTTCACAGTTGGGTTTGGATTTCCTTTGCCATTCTCTAGTCTTTTGTTTTCTCCATTAACGGGACTAAATTTTCCGTTGACTGGACTTGGCGTTCTTACAAAGCCATTCTTCTCTTCTAAACTATCTGGAGGAGTTTCGCTATTTCTCGGAGGTGATTTGATACGATTAACATCTCCTCCCACACGGGGAATGGGGGATTCACTTTTGAACGGGCTCAGACTACGCTCCCTATTATCAATAATTAAGATAGGTGAAGACGAAGGCGAGTCCTTCGACCCGTTCTTTTCTCTCGTCCCTGCCAGTCCTCCAACAGGACCGTTAACTTTTGGAGACGATGTAAAAATCGGCTTTGGACTAAGAGGCGGCTTATGCGTGTGTTGAATTAATGGCTTATTTGACACAAATCCAATGGGAGACAAAATAGGAGATCGCACTCTACTCTCACCACCCGCGCTCGCACTACCAACACCATTGCTAATTTTGCCATTAATAACCCCATTACTGTTATTCAATGTTGGCTTAATGATTCCAATCTGCTTTTGACCATGCGACGGGCCATTGGCCATGGCAGTATTAGGCTCTTTATTACTCGTCTTAGTTGGGAAAACCTTATCTTGGGAAGGTTGCATTGCTCCTGATGACGAAGTTGGGCTCTGAGCCATGACGGGCTTCTGCTGTGAAGTGTTATTACTCTTCTCACTCGGTGTAGGCGATGCTGGCGACACCAAAGGTGGGCTTCCCACACCAACGCCAGTAACGGATTGTGACTTGCTCAGTCTTAAAGCTTGACCAATTCGCCTATTTAGATTTTCCTGATTTCTTTCAAATATCCGGGCAGTCTCGCGAACAATATCGTGAGGTGGGAGCTCATGTTCTGGTGATATCATTAGATTTCTCCCTTGCTGATCCAGTATAGCCGAGTTTTTAAAGTTGTTTGATGTGAGAAGAAGTCTTGTTGGGAATCTTTTCTCACCACTTGTTCCATTACTCCCACCATCAACCTGATTAAACGCTGCTGCTGAGCTCAAAACTGAACCTTCTTGCGGCTTTGACACTTCAATAATCACAATATCCTCTTTGGGCAAAACCACATGCTTGAATTTCTCCAAAATTTCCTCCTCTCTCTTTGTCCTGTGAATAGCATCAACGGAACGGGCACGTCTCATACGATCGCGTCGGGCGGTTGCATCAAGCCCACTACTCCTTCCTCGAGGGGTAGCCCCAACGGAATGTTTCCCACTTTGTTCTTGTGGTTGTTGTTCTCTCTGCTCAGCAACTGTGGTCGCAGCTGCTGGAGAACTTGTCCTGGAATCTTGGACTGGTGAAGCAAATCGATTTCTGCCTCTATGCTGCCTTCCATTAATTTCATTCCTTTCATCCTCCTGCTGATTATCATGATTAGATATTTTGGATTCCAATGTTGCAGCCAACTCCTCTGCAGACACTGCGTCCAGTACATTCTCAAGACTCGCTGATCTCCTCAACGTCGGCCGGGATGTGAATTGTCGCAAAGCCAAGCTCTGATACCTCGACCGCAATTTCTTCACAATCCCTGGCCCATACTCCAGAATACTGAGATCTTCACCGTTCGTCATCTCAAACCCTTTCTTTCCACCTTCGTCCTCCACATATGAATCATTCCGGATCGCACTCAATTTCTCTATCAGCATAATAATAACAAATTATATCACATAAAAATATTACGACCACATTCACTACTCCAAATCTCTTCCTATTGCCTAACCACAAACAAAATCCAACTTTTATATGCGCACTATTCCAAAAATTGTTTCCCCTTTTGTGACAAATCGCAAAATTATTCTTTTTATAGTCTTTTTACTATTTTTCCTCTCGCCAATATTTGTACACAACACTTTTTCTTACAAAAGCTCTCCCAAACCTGCATCAACTGTCAACATATCGATATCCTAATGGATGCATTTTTCCTCGATTTCACAAAAAAATGTCACGTAGAAAAGTGCACAAAATCCTCAACTTTTCCTTTTCCCTTCTCAATAGAAATAGGCCAAATCAACTTTAGTCGAGCAAAAGCAGAATTCCTCTACTTATTTCACACTTTTAATACTACACGCTCTAGTCTTCAACAGCAGCCACCTCCACCTCCTAAATATTTTCTTTTACACCTCCTCTCTCTCACTCACACAAGTCCCGACTTACGAGAAACATTTCATATACCGTTTTTCTCTTTCCTTTCCCAATCACATTTAATAATCCCATCAAAAAAAGTCTCACTACACGCCAACCCAACTGCACTTGTAGTCTATTGTTCACCAAATGGGTACAAAATAAATTTTTCTCTCAGAGTAGAAAAATGAAATATTGGTGGGAAGAGTGGATAACTACGATATAATATGATAATGACTACGATGTTGAGACTGAGTGAGTGACGGCGATAAGGGTTGACTTAACTCTCTTTTCTACAGAGGACAAATACTTGAAGGGGGTATATAATCCTCAACAATTGTGAAAGAGAAGCATGACAAAGACAATAGGGTTGAGCTGTAGAGTACAAGTAGTAGAATGATAAAAAAACGAAGGATATTTTTTCTCTACTAAGCACGGGCTCACATACTATTTCAAATTCACAAGACTTCTCTGCTCTTTCTTAAACTGTAATTTAATAATCGTCTTGTACGTATTTGTTCGCTTTTTATACAAATGCGTGTACGTGACAAGGTATACAGTTTCCTTACTACTTCACACACTGAGAGTTAAAAAACCGACAAAAATTCACTGACTCTTGCTTTACACATCCGATCCTATTCTTATTCCTTTTTATATGAATGAACACGTCTCATAGTTATTCGCACTGCTCACATTTCTCGTAAAATCTTCCTTTAAAGGATTTTTTAATGACACTTTTTGATTTTCTACCAAACTGTATTACACGCCTGCTTATCCCCAACTAACTTGTGAATGCTCATCCAAAAGCAGAATTGAAAAAAATACGGATCATGACGAGTGGCTGATGACGAGTATGATATCCTCCCTGATAATGATGGGATGAGCAGGAACAAGGAATGAGAATTACTATTAGATCAGCCAAAAATGCTCATATATAGCCTATCTTTTCAGCAAGATCAGATCTGGTAAATAAAATAGCCAACAAAAAAAAACTCGCATCTAATCACCAACCACATTCACTACCTGGCCCAACCATAGCGAAAGAGATGTGCAGAAAAGAACAGTTTTATCTCTTTCATATATGATAGTACAAAGTGGAAAAAAGTGTTCGTTTACAATCCAATCTAGTAACGTTATAACCACAAAAACATCAGCTATATTACTTACAGGTAACAAAGAGTTGATGCCAAAGCAATCATCATAAAAAGGTATTCAATTCATAAAGGATGCAAGCCAGCAAAAACGGGCACTAGACCTACTTGCTATAGAGAAAGGGAGCAAAATTCACTCCCTAAACATATTTTCATAAACACATGGTTGCCTTCAGCCCACAAACTTACCCTAGCCAAACTAACTACAGGCGAAAAAAAACCTACAAACTCAACAAAGGTTTGCATGAGCTTGTTTTACTTGGACACACTTGAAGGAAACTCCGTCGTAAAAAACTACGTCCACTTTTTTCATATAATGATAACGTTTCAAAGATTACTTTTCAAAGAGCATTTAACATTTAGCTTCGAAAACTGTTTTTACGCGAAGAGCCACAGAGTGAAACAGATTGAAGTGACCAAGATAAGAGCAACATCATCATCGTCATAAGCCTCTTTTAACGAAAGTCAATCTATATAGCAGGGGAATAGATTTTTCCTCACTATATGCTACGCTGCGTTTGAATTATGGTTGATGATAACACATATTATACGGAAGAATATTTTGCAATTTTAACAAAAACTGAAACACGGGCATAATTTTTTGTCTTGCTTTTTAATGTAATGTGCGATACTCTTATCTGACTTCCACACTTCTTGAGAGAGGAAAAGAGGTCTTCCTCTTCCGTTCTGAATGTGAGAAGAGATAAATGTATTTCGAAACAAAAGTTATAAAGATCAACAAGTAGCATCTTGAGAGCACCGTTATTGAGAAACATGTACTATTCCTTTTGTTAACTTTTAAAAAATGTTATCACAATTCTAAAAACTGCATCGTTCTGAGATAATTTACGATTTTTTAAAATTACATCGCTCCACTCGAGTGAGTTCTACTTACCGGTATTTCTGCTATGTTGCCGCCTCGGTTTAGCCTTTGAGCCTCCCGATGGAGGAGAGGAAGTGGGAGAACTTGTTGATGTAGGTGATTGGGAATTTGCCATCCTGCTTGGGTCAACAACCTTACTATCTCCATGTCCATTAGGGGATGAACTATCACTATCAACAGACTTGAATCGGTTTGGACGGCGACGTACTGGACTAGGACTTCTTTGACTTTCAAAAGGATCCTCAAAATAAGACTCGGTTGAAAGGGAAGACATCATTTTCCTCGCGATTTTTGTGTTCTGAGCAAGAAGCTCATCTGCCCAAGGTGGGGTTAGGCTACCCATTATGAAGATGCTTGTTCTAGCTGCAAAAATATCAACAAAGTGAAAGCATCTTAAAATAAATATCTCAAATTAAAAATAACTGTCGGTAGACCAAAAAGTGATATTTGGATAGCACATGCCTTGAAGGTACATGGTGATGATGACAGGGACACGCAAATTCACAAACCACAGAAAAGATGACAATTTCACTAGTTAATAGCTACTGATACAACAGCTCCTTTTTTTGTAAAACGTGTTGATACCAATATTATTTTAGATTGCATAAAAGTAAACAAAAAACCAGTTTTCTCTCCCTTCAGTAATAATAGTCTTGAATGATATAAACTAGTGCATTTTTTCCTATTTCCCTTTCAACCTAATCAATTCTAAAGGAAACGTGTTCTAATCTTACGGTCAATTATTACCACTTTCCAACACTGCAATTTCAGCTCCTCCACTCACTTCACTTTATTTCTGTGGCTTTACTTTCTTCTATTTACTAATAATAACACTCTAATAATAAACTCGAATCCTCCATTTTCAACCCTTTTCTCTCCACAAATGAGAGCCCTGCTTACTGCTTACGCAAATTGGTGGTAGCACGTTTCAGTGGTTGGTAGTGATTTGCAGTGCAACTCCTCCGAGAGAATTGAGAGCTAAATATTATCTATTTTCAAATGATCCAAATTAAAAGAGATGGGAGCATTCATATCATCTTCATTCCTTATTTACACAGAGCAAGACAAGACGTAAACTCAAACGGGGCCATCAACTTTTATGATCATTCCTAATTTCATAACTGAATAAAATGCATAGACTGACTGCCTCTGTACAACCGAGTAACTACACAAATTGGCTCAATTAACCCTTTTAAAAATATGGCAATGAATAACTTATTTGAGTAACCAGACCACAGCATCATCATCCTCCACAGCCCTATTTTGGTTAAAGAGAGAGGGGCTGCCCAAAAAAGTGACCGTGCAAAAATGACCAACTGGAAAAAGTCATTTGCCCTCCCATCTTTTTTAGCTAATAATTAAGCCGACTGATAATCGCTTTGACGTAGACGATTACGGCTATCTACTTTGCATACATCTCTTCCGCGTGTGTGGTTTTTTTTCGTACAAACTTCGTATTTAACTCTTGACTCTCGAACTAGATGAGATGAGGTGAATGATATGATGTGATGAAGCATTCAACCATACAAGGCAAGCAATGAATAATGATGTAATGAAATATATCTTCATCTCCTTTCTAGATACTCGAGCGCGATATAAACTGCCGTAAATTACGAGAAATGCTCTTTAATGGTTGTGTTCAGTATTCGTTATTTTTCATACTTTTTTCGCTGCTAGAAAATACTTTCAAAATATTTTTGTCATTCTGGTGTGAACTAATGTATTTCGAAGGCTATAATAATCTCGTTATAATGATAACTCTAACAATTTTCTATCCGAGAGGGAAACATCATCAACCAATTATTTCATCGTTAGTTCACACCAAACTGTGTAATTATATTTATGACAGAGTCATTTCGCTTGACGAAAAAAGGAAAATGCACATTTTTCATTTTTTCCTGAAAAAAACTGTGTAAGGTGGTGTGTGCTACGATGACAAAGTCATGAATTGGCTACTCATGTCAGAGAAAATCACACTCTTGATGGTAGTCGTTTCCGATTTTAATGAGATAAAAAATTGTACACAGCACATTTCACTTTTCAACTTCGTCATAGCCAGGAAGAGATGTAAAAAAATTGAAATTTTTAAATGACACACGTGAGGATGATGATTAGAAGTGGCAATTGATAAATTCAAGGCAAGGTAACCTCCATTAATCTATAACTGGTATCTCTCCTCACATCTCATTATCATACTTAATCAATCCTTTCTACCTTCATTGTTTTAACACGCTCATATCAGACCCCCGACCATAATTGCTCACAACTTCCAATGTAGTTCTGACCAATAATTAACACTAGATATGTGAGCAAAATTGAAATTCAAGGATAGCAATTCATTCAGCCTGTGATGATAACGGAATCTTCCAATTTTAAATATTTTGGCTCAATTTCATTTAAGCAAAGTTCCGGAAATTATGCAACAGCAAAAAAATATAAACCTTCTCATTTCTGGTCTTTCGCAAATAAGTGAAAGGAAGTAAAATGTTTTTATCCTTAATTGCGTATGAAACCCAAACGTGATTACAGATTAAACAGCGGTACAACTTAAATTACATGGTTTTGTAAGTGATACGAAAGCATTTTTTATAAAGACATAAAAACAAATCACGTCTTCTCATTGAAGACTTTGCTAACCCAAAATTAAATAACTTTACGTGCCTAGAAAAACCAACTATAATTATTGGACAGGAAGAGTATTTAGACCAATTAAATTAATGCCTAAAACTCGCTGACAAAAACTCCCAAAAACATTAAATGACACACCCAAAAACAATAAAACTTAATTTCCCATCTAAACCACATTATTTCATTACAAGAGTTTTTCCCTATTAATTTCTGGGCTTACTTGACCGCTCGTGTGACCACATAATGAGACGCTGAATATCAAGAGGATCACTCACAATAGGGGAAATAGAGCGAAAGAATTAAAAAGGTCCAA
The DNA here is from genome assembly GCA_027743725.1 of Rambutsinella grinnellia. Taxonomy (NCBI): domain Eukaryota; kingdom Metazoa; phylum Arthropoda; class Collembola; order Entomobryomorpha; family Entomobryidae; genus Rambutsinella; species Rambutsinella grinnellia. Next base: position 16,351 of record JAHZMU010001512.1, read on the forward strand.
GGACCTATCCCCTTTGTAATGCCACTTATCTCGATTCAAACATTTCAAAATATTTAAATTTACGCATTAAAAACAGGATCAAGCAAAGATCATGTAAGTATGACATATAAAAATGTAATTGCTACCATTTTTATATAACGATTCAAACTCTAAAATGTTTTTTATTAAAGTCGCTCGCAGATAAAAAAATATTAAATTAAAATGCGTGGGTAATCTCATTAGATAACGCTGATTTTTATATTCCTTTTTCGCTCAACTATTAGCATCATGGCATGACATGATTCGAAAAAAAATGCAAGAGAGTTCACAAACGCTCGAATGCAACGACCTGTGTCACATGATGACAAAACAGGAGCTCGACACAGAACACTGACGACGGCTCTCGGCTCTATGAGAATAACGCCATAATAGCCAGGGAGAGATGCAAATCTCAATTCACAAACTCAATTAACTGCTATATCTAGCACACCCTTTTACAAGCCCATTTCCGGTTTATTATTTAGCTTTTGCATACAACACATGTCATCATTATATCAGAGTCACTGCCGCACATTTTGTAGAGAGATTTAGTTGATTTCTGCTCCTATTTTTCTATTAGGCCCTTACGGCTTCTGTCATTATCCAACAATAACAAAACGCTTGTGAATATGGATATAAAATCAGTTACGCTCACTGCCTGTCCGTCAGCTAATTCTAATTTGAAAATTCTACATATTTTTTTTGCAATGTAATGCAATTTGGTTGTAGGGTTTATCTCTAAAGCCTAAAATTTGTGTTAAAAATTTTATAATCCTTCATCCCTTTTCCTCTAACCAAATTAGCAATGATTACTGAATTACTGCGGGTCTTAAAAGATTACGCACTTTTTCGCACTAATGCATAAACATTGTTAGAATTAAACATTAAGTTAAGAAGGGAAGCGCCAACTACCTGTTACGTGTGGGAAATACTTTAGTCTACATTTTTCTTTAAATCAGAAAGAATTGCATGCGTTTACAAAAGGAAGTTGTAGATTAATAGCAAACTTATTAGAAAGCAGGTTAAATTAAATTTTAACAGAGTTAAAATGACCTAAATAAGCTACTGTCTAACTGTCTTCTTTCATTGTTGACCAAGTTGGGAGAGAGGAGGAAGTCTCAAGTTTTCAAGACATGAAGACAAAGCAAAGTCAAAACTATCACATGCCTCAAAGCTATTCCGGGCGGATTCGATCCGTTTAATGCTCATGTGAACTTTTCTAGCATGAAATTAACATCAGGGTAAGCAGGTAAAATTTCAATCGCGACATTGCGACATTCATAGAACGTCTGCATCTCCCCTGCTGGGCGCGACAATGTTTCTTGACATTTACAAATGTCAGATGCATATTTGTTTAACGCAAAAATTGAAGCCTTTTTTTGCTAATGGAATGGCATTGAAATAATCTACTACCCCGATTAGTTCATTCCAATTATTCTAGATAACCTCAGATCTCACCGCAATGCAAACTGATGCTCTATAGACAGACCTTAATAACATATAAATTTATAAATTTGTGTCATTCCTTCTCACAACATTACCTAAACCTATAAATTATTATTATTATTCTTTTTCTAATAATCCAATTTGTTCCCCACATTTTCCGAATTTAATGCCAATGCCACAATTACTTTTTCACACATTGAGGCTCTCTCAACGCAATCAAAGAAACTTCATTATTCACAGTTCATTTAGTAAAAATGTTTTATGAGGAATTCTCTCTATCTTTCATCGATGATTACGAAACAAGTGTTGCAAAATAACAATTATTATTAATTGTAATGCATCGCGAGCTCTAAATACACGAGTAATATTTAGCTCGTACTACTTGTATTAAATAACTGCGTAAAAATTACAAGAAAACTTAACCAATTTATGTTAAGCCAACCTGTTTCTCTGAATAATTTTGCGATTCATCTTCCTCTTACAATTGAGACAATTGGATAAACAAGGAGCTCGTGAGTTCTTTTGAGATGGGCTTGCGCAAATATAAATATTTTCTAAGAGTGGATACGTGTCAAAAGAAAACTGCAGGCCAAGCCTTAAAAAACTTAAGAATCATTCAAAAACAGAGGATCGTCATTAAAAAGATTAAAAGCTCATTAGAAGGTGTTGCCCAACACGATCCATTCATTGCTTTTCTCTTCTGGAGACAATTTATATACAATCACGACCAATGACACTGATGCCTATTGACTCTGACTCAGGATAATAATTTATTTATAATAAGTTTGACAATGAGTCTGTCAACCTGACAAGAACGGGTTTAAGGTTTTCCTTCTATTCAGCCAGGATTTACCCAAAATTATACAAAGCCAATATTTAATCATCAATTTTCAATCTGTGAACAAAATATTACGAAAAATTGTAACATAGTGTGGTTAGCCACGACCTAGTTCTCTTCTTCTGATCATCATGATTCACGACGATGTTTCATATACAAAGTCAATGATTTTTTAAGCAAAAGTGTGCTATGAAAAATTAGCTGTTATCTTCTCAAAAAAACATCCAATCCAACAGAGTCAATGGAATAGGACGACAATAACAAAACAGTTCATTATTTATTCATTTCATTGTTGTCCCACACACATCGAACAAAGCCAACGTGGAGGGCTTTTCTAAAGCTAAAAAATATTTTAAATTTTCAATGGCGTTATTTGCGGATGCGGATGAATGCACTTGAGTGATGATGACGCAGTGTTGAGACTGGGTATTAAAGCATTATAGGAGATAACAGCATTTTATCATCATCCTATATAGTCGCGTTCAAAAATTTTCAGCCACGCAACGAACACAGCCAAAACGTTAAACCGTTATCGTAAAAACACATCCATAAAAGCAAAGCTGAAGATTAGATTCTAAAAAAATCAAGGTGAATTCATGATTACCAAAATGTTTTTGCAATGCTTACTCTCGTGTGCTGAGAGACAAAAACTCAAAAATTTCAAAGCTTAAAAATAAAACATTTTTATGAGTTTTATATCAACAGTCATGATATAACTTGAATGACTCACTATTCATGGTGAATTTTTGGTTTATCTTGAAAAACAAGCTTTAACTCTTTTTTGTCATTGACCGACGAATCATTTTGCCGCATATTTCTTGCACCCACAAGGGTGTCGAAACTTTGGCAGGGGCCCTTCTTTGTCTTCACTAGATGTTAACTAAAAGCTCTAAAAAAATTGCAAAGTTTAACAAAGGCTTATCGGATTTAGGTACCACGCCCGGCATTTTAATTCAAAATTAATTATTCCTTACAACTCATGTACGGATTTTCGCCCAGTGACCATTTCAATACTTTTTTCACCATTTTCTAAATTGAGCTCATTAAAAATTAATTTTCGAAGACTGTCAAAATAATTTTTGCTTGTCATTTCCACATTCAAGATATAAATCTACTGAGACATCTCCTTAGATGACTTCACTTTCATTCCCAGGATTCAAGCCGTTTTAAAGTGGAAAAGTTGGTATTAGCTTATGAGACAAATCGTGCAAAAAAAAGATGAAACACGCTTGGTTTTCGCCTTAAAAACGGATGCTAATTTATCTATTTAAGCATGAATGTCACTGAACAAATAATTTACTCTCTCCTTTTCCATTTCAAAATTTCTTATAACAAAAAAACTATCAACTGTTCTACTGTTAAATGAGAATCTCGAATAAAAAAGATAGCGTAAAATAACGCACAATTAAACTCTTTCCTCTGTTTGACTTGACAAACTTTTCCGCAATCTAAACATCTTTTTGTCATCTTCAAAACTCCCTTTAATTCCCCCTTTTTGCTACCGACATAACGTTACCCAAAAACATAATGCTGCACATGCATAAATGGATCATTAAGCATTAAACCGATAATAAACACTTGAAATTTAAAAGAAGCCATTAGTCATGCAATCCTCAGAAGTGAGCACAAAAGAGGAAAGTTAGAAAATTAAGGAATTTCTTAAGATTCAACAACCACCTTCTAGTTCCTAAAAGATCTTTTCAGTAAACATGCCATTAGACCATCTTCCTATTCTCGTTGGCATAATCAAAATTAGACTTTTGCTCCTACCTTCTTGATGTAGAGAAAAATTTCCTTTCCAACAAAACCCTTCAATTAAACTCCTTTTTGTGCATGCATTAAAGAAAAAAATAATCAAATTAGCTTTACTACACCTACACAAGCTCTCTCGCTACTCTACTCGACTTAATAATAGTGGATCTGAATCAGGCTTTGAGGAGAAAACTATTAGGTTCAGAAGAGCCGAGATACGAAGGAAGAGAGATTTAATTTCATTCATTCAGGAACAAATGGAATTTTCACAAATGAGCCTCTGAGCCTCTAGGAGGAGGAATAAGACAGATGCCCAAATAATAAAACGGGGCTCATCATCATAAAAAATCGACAACGCTTCACTCATATATTCTCAGACGTGAATGAAACGGAAAACGAAAAGTTTCTCTTGTTAAAACAAACGTTAACTTTTATCCCTTAAAACTCTCATTAGAGTGAGCTTGCACTTTTAATACTTTTAAATAGCAATAAGGAAATACGAGAGTTGCAATTTAAATAGCTACTCTTCTATTTTTCGGCTGTCATTGCAATTCTCTCGAGAGAATATTTAAATCGGATAATTTGACATGGCATTTCTTTCTTACTGAGGATAAAACGCTGTTAATTAAACGAGCAAAGAAAATGATTGAAATGCATCAAAAACAATTTTCCTTTTCAATTATGAAACCATCTTCATTTCTTTCAAGTCTCCCTCAACAGAGAGGAGCGATAGGGGGTCTGGGGAAAATAGATTGTCGCATTTAAGAATTATATCCGAGGTAGTAAAACCAGCGAGGATAATAGTTATCTCCTTCATATTGATAAAACACCCTACAGCTCTACATCGTCCGGTCTACTTCTCCGTTTTCCTCGGGAAAACAAAGCAATGTTGACATTAGCTTAATCGGGAAGCACGATAAGATAAAATGAAAATGAGAGCTACAGACCAGTTATTTTGAGTCTACAATACCAGACTCAAAATAACTGCCGACAATGGGATCATAATAATAAAATAATTCAAATAGTTCTTTATGACTACTCGTGCCTTATCTTCCCCGTTGCAAAATTAAAGTGATAGCCGATTGTAATTATGCGTAGTAACATGATTTTAATGTCATCTTCAGGAGATAGCTCGTGCGAACTACTTCAATCAACTAACTCATGTCTTGTGATTAATTCTTGCATTTTTTCTATCAGAACAATTGAATTTTTATGCTACAAGCGGAAGCTCTTTTACTTTTCATTTCTTGATAGCTGCCTTATGTTCGCATCTGATCATGCTCAATATTGCTCAACATAATTAACTATAGTTTTAGTTTCATTGATAAAATCAAAAATCAATCGAGTTTGTACAAATCTAAACAGTTTGCGGCCCGCAAATTAGCTGACAAGCTGTCTATAATTTATCATGTTAATCTTCTAAGCACGTGAACAACACTAAGCCATCCATCCCACTTAATTAGCCTCTCACAGTTGAATTTTCTCAAGAGAAAAGTGAGTCCAATTCGCACTCTTGGCATGTCTAAAAATTGGATTGTGGTCAAAAACAATTCGCTAAAAAGATAATTAATTGCAAAAATGGAATGCACCTTGTAAATCGCGTGCATTTATGCATCTTTGCAGACTGCATTCTGCATTCGAATGCAGAGGCTTCACTTTGTCTTAAGTCTTAATAGCATAAGCGATAATAGAGCCAATTATTAATGCTTCATTTTATATTTTATCGCCCTAACGCGTCTTCCTTTGCTCTTTAAAAAATGACTTGGCATGTATCACCGCATCTGATTCAAAAATTTGTACCTTTTGTAGAGTACGAGTACAGTGCGCATGCCATGGAATTTATTAAACCCAGTTTCCCACAAGAAAAAACAGACAATGTGGAATAAAAGGGTTGATGATCATCGTTTTCCATTGTAAAAATAACTGAACCTGAAGTTCAGGTAGTCTTCATTGTTCACCGATATTCTCAGCGGAGATCGCATGCCACATGATTACCTACATCAACCTAACAGCTTTTAGTCAAAAGTCATTAGGTTTTTAAAGAGACACAAAACAAAAGTAACTTTCACACAAGCTATTTTACGTATTAATTCATGCCAAGACAAAATAATTTTTGCTTTAAGATCATTGCACTTTTTTGGCACTTCTGCGCACTTTGTCTCAGTGAAATATTATGAGCGTAATTAAAATTTTAATTACCAATTTAGTAGGTATCAATTAGTGGAAACTAATGGGTATCAATTCTCTCCGCCAATAAATCACTATTGTCATCACAAAAAGACTAATCAAGTCTGTGAGAATGAATGGCTTAAGTTCAAGTAATAAAAGTAAAAATTCATGTCCAATTTCTCTCTCTCTTCCTCTTAGGCATTTTTATTTTGACGGCATATGAGATGAGATGCGTTCTAGACACTGCAAAGAAAGCTGTCATGTGCCGTTCATTGAGATTTTCTCGCAGACACGGCCACGCGGCTTGCCCTCAGACAAATGAATTATTATCTACACAAGGAAATTGGCTAGTTGTCACTTCATTAGTGCATCTCAACTTTGTTTTCAAATTAATAGGTACATGCTTAAAGCCTTTAAGTTAAAGGCATTAGGTTCATGGATATATTGACCTTTCAAGATCAAAGAACTAGTTGATGTCTAAATTATTTCAGACTGAAACGTTTAGGGCACGCGTGTCTCATAAATATGCTAAACAAATTACAATTTCAGATGAGAAGCGGAAAGAGACGTCGGTTCAGAATAAAAAATAAAAAACTTACATGGCTTATACCAAAAAAATCTTCCTTGAACTTCCTCTCAAAATCCGTTTGGTCCTAATGAAATTCCACAAATATTTACAAAATCCGTTCGTACTTTCTAAACCAATCAATATGTTAAGAGCTTTTTAATTTTTCTCAGCTCTGGTCCTGCTCACTTTACACTTGAACAGTAGCATACACTGAACAGTACAAACCCGAATGGTTATTTCGGAGAAATTCTTAACTACATAATGGTTTGAAGGACAGAGTCATTTAAGTTTTTGATAGTACAGCTTATACTGAAAAACAGATTACTCTTATCGCTTATCTGCTATTAACTTTTACTGTATGACTGAGGACATTCCATGAGTTGAAAGTATGTAGCAGAGCTCATATTTAATTATCCATATTTTCCTGAGGTAGCAATAAAGCAATTAATGTTGAAACATAGCGTAACACGGATTTTACGACCTTCGATGGAATACAGATAGACTAAATACTAAATGAATTACAATAGTTAAGGATGTGACGATTTAGGAACAGACGCTTTGACGGATTAATCATATCATTCCTCAATTAATCAGAACAAGCCCAACTGGCACTAATAATTATTGTGCTTAGGTTCTGGATAAAATATTTTTAGCTTTTAAATGCTTTCATACATTTCGGTGATGCGTCAACAAAAATGAAAAGGTCAAGCCTTGTTTCAAACCATTATCAAAGCTTAGATAAGGAATACATTAAGATGATCATCGTCATCATCAAATAATAGATAAAATTATGTTGCCTTTTGTAGGAGGTATCCGATGATCCGATGACGATATTTTATGTGACGAGAAAAACAATCGATTAATGACTAATATGTTTGGAGTATCGCGGTAAGCTTACTATCTGCTACCTAACGATTCATACTTGATACTAATTTAAATACAATGCTAGTTCAAGGTATGGCTAATCAAATGTCAAATTTAAAGTTCAAGGAGAGATCACCTACCTGCTATGCAGTTGTCGAAATAGACGATAAAGCAATTAAGTAATTCTTTGGTCCATTGAAAGGTAATTTAAAACCGGTTCACATTGAAATTTAGTTAAAATATTCACTACACTGGGCCAGTGTCACTAGTCACTGGTATTACTCGACAGGTTAATTTAAACTAAACATTTGAAATATTATTGTCTACGTCTTGGCTCTTAAGACTCTTGAGCAAGGCCACCTTCTCCGTCTTTCGTTAGCATCCTGTTTATTCCAAAGTTTTTCCACAGTTAAGCAATTCCTCATAAGTCATAACAATACCTATTAAAAACAAAAGATAATTAGAGTAAAAAACAAAATTTTTGTTACAACATTATTTGGGATCGTATAATTAACAACTAACCAAATCATACGAACTGTTCGCTGACGTCGACAAACCAAGCTCAAAAATCGTGTGAAATCCGGCAACACTTTCCCGAAATCAAACACGCCTGTGTGAAAAGGAAAGCTCGTAAACCGGTACAACGCCCAAAAAAGCTCTGTAAATAAAAAATATTTAGTTAGCCCACATTCCACAAAATTTGTGGCACAAATTAGCTCCGCTTTCAATCAAATTACTCATCTAAAACTACACCAACCTTAATCCAGGATCCGGAATCTGGACAGACCGAATCAAATGATGACAAATTCGTGCCAAATTACTTATTTGCTCCAAGCAAATACTAGTAGCAAATAGTACCTCCAAAAAATCACCGGTTTCCTCCAAACACTGAACACTCCGTTCTCCACAACACTCACTCACACATTGACCATCAAAATTTAAAATCCTTAAAATTAAAAAGCTCTTGCCCTCCTCACCGGATGGAAGACAATGAAACAGGAAGTTGAAAACAATTTCCTGGATACTGGAACCCGATGCTTTTATACCCTTTTTGTTTACATTTCGGGCACGTCAACAACAAAACGAGACAGGTGGTTGGTAGTCGATCTCATTCCCTCAATTTTCACGTAAACATCGTACACATATCTCATATCTCACCACTTTGTAAACACTAACACACAGGAAAAAGTTTTATCCGGATCGACGATTCAACAATTTGACGAGCCCAAACCCAAAAGCCTTATAAAATCTCACAAATCCATATATTGGGATGGGATGACTCTGTTCTATAATTCTATTCTAATTCTTCTTTAGTAGATAAGCACTATTCATATGTAAAGTAATTACGTTCCTCACACACAAGCCATATTGTTCCTCAATAGATATAAAAGGGTAGACGTAACTGTTCTGAGAGCGCATGATAATGGTTTTGAGATAACTGATGTACTACTTTACTTAAACAATTACATAATCCTTTAAAAAATGGGGGAAACATGCGTAAGAGTTAGATTGATAGCTTCAAGGGTGGACGGCTATTAGTTAACACTTTTATGAGTGGGGTGTGGGTGGGATGCTGAATCATGATACTAAATGGTTAAGTAAATAACGTGGTTATTTTTATATAAGTGCATGACAAGCAGTGCCGTTTATGGTGGTGCAATTAATGTCATAAATCGTCTTGCTCTTTTGCCTCTTATCATTCTGATATTCTCAAGATATTTAGTAAGAGCGTGTCAAGTTACATGTCAATTTTTCAACATTTTCTTTCAGTATGAAGTGATTTATGATTTTATACGGTGGACTTTTTTCCTGTGATTGATGCAATTGGTTTTATAAAAATTATAGGCTCTTGGCTGCAATGATGGGGTATTGGGCGAGGCTTTAATTAATTTAATAGCACTTTAATCTCGTACACGGAACATGAATTATGGGTTGAAATTACATGCACAACTTCAAAAGAATCGAAGTAGTAAAATAATAGGTTTGAATGAAAAATATGTTAACTTTTTGCCCCAGTTTTTGAGTGTTTACACCCTTCGAAAAGTAAATCAAGGTTGAGCTATTGGTAAAAAAATTGATGTTAAAAATAATGATAACTATTTTGGATTAGTAGTGTGCGGTTTTGTCGGGTTTCTCAAAAAAGATTCAAGGTGAACTAATTAAACCCTTCTACTTCACACTTTGCTAATTGAAAAGTTTAATTGAGTTTTGAAAACGTGATAACTGCTGTAAATTATTCTGAAGTCTGAAAAGACTAAATTAGTTAGTCGTTCCATGAAAAAACTTATGAATCAGGAGTCATCTCAATCCCACTCCACATGGCGTCTTCATTACCTTTGTCTAAAACAAAAGGGGCAAGTTGGCACTTACTCTGTAAATGCCATAAAAAGGTAACATGTTACCTGTACTGTACTTGATTTACCAGAATTACCTGTGCGAGAGAATGAATTAAGCTCATATTCACACATGTTAACCATCAGCCATTCATAACAATCATCTATAAATATTTACCAGGTAAATTTTACCTGATAAAAATGAAAATTTCTAATTCGAGAAATATTTTTTTCTGCTAATTGAAAATTTAATACTTGCTGACGTGTGTGGCTCATGTTAGAATAGTGTGAACTAACAAGCTACAAAATACTAAATAAGTTGGCGAAAATTCCAATCGATAAATTGATTAATTTAGCACTTGTTGGCCCTGGAACAGGTCTGGAAGGGCGATGCGAGACAGACATAAATTGGGTATGAAGCATAACAGCTTGTGAAAAATCTGAGGGAAGAGCTGTAGCTCCAGCTGGTCTATAATTTCCAGTTGGCTGTCAGAGAAAGTTGTAATTCCAAAGTGATTATTTTATTTTAAAAGTTAATAATTTATGGTGGAAACTATATAATTTATGAGATGGTTTAAATGGGACAGATAAGATAAGGCTGAATGATGACGGTTGTATTTTGGATTAAAGTGAGATAATCTAGTGGTTATTTAATAAAATCAGTTGAAACGCTTACCGATAAGTGTCAAAAGAGAAAGGATGATGACCAAGTTGGAGAAGCCTTTGCTCATCCTGTTCTTCCTGTTGGGTTCGGGAAAAGTTCAATTTGAGGTCGAAGGTGGACCATTCTCAGAACCCGAATCCCTTTACGGCCCGCAGGACCATGTGGTCATCTTAAATGCGACAAATATTAAGCAAAATATTTATGGGACGAGTAACGGCTGGATTGTCGAGTTCTACAGTAGTTGGTGCGGACATTGTATTAACTTTGCACCTATTTATAAACAGTTCGCGGAAGAAGTTGAAGGTTCGTATAAAATAATTGATTAATTAAAGAAAAATTGGAGAATAAAATTAATTTTTGGTATTTCCAGGATGGCAAAGCGTTGTAAAAGTGGCTGGAATCGATTGCGCCGACGAGAAGAACATTGCGACTTGTAGAAATTACGAGATAATGGGTTATCCAACCATTCTCTTCTTTCGTCCGTATTCCAGAGAAAATAAAGTGAGTTTTGAAAGGTTTGCTTCTTTAAATGTGTGATCATTTCTAATTTTTATTTGCTTTTGCAGACTGATGTGGAAGGCAAGTCTGAACTAAACCGGGGCGAGCAGTTCCCAAGATCGGAGAAGGTTTCTGATTTGAAGCACAACCTGATGGATATCGTCAAGCCTCATTTTCCAAGCGTATTAGGAGAAGTTCCGGTATCCACTGTTTCCACTCTGACTACTTTTAATGCAGTTTGGAAATATGTGAATAGTGTCAAGTCACCATTTGGAACGTCCCCTTCGCTTGTGATCCTTCTCTTCGAAACGGAAAAGTCATTTATTGGAAAGGAAGTTGCTTTACTCCTTAGTAGTTATCCAGCCGTTCGTGTTCTTAGATTCTCCAAGAAGAACTTTTTATATGAAAGACTAGGAATTAAGGACGATTGGCCGGCTGCTGGATATTTAAAACAAAATCTTCAAACGGGAATCATTCCAATTCCAAAGAATAAGGATATTGTCTTAGGCCTTCAATCAGCCATCCTAAAAATCATTAAGGCGGAAGGAATCAAATCTTCAAATCTGGGTGCTCCTGCCCCACAAATTGCTATTGCTGAATCAAATAGAGAAGCGGAGAAGGAGGCGGATAGAAAGCAGGAGAGCAACTTGGAAGAACCTGCTAGTAGTAATGATGTCGTCAGTCTAGAAGATCTTATCCATGCCGTTAGAAACTCTCTGCGAAATGAAGTCGGAGTTTTGAAAGTGATCCCGGGTTCGAAACTAAAAGTGTTGAAGCAATACGTTCACATGCTCAGTCAACTATTCCCTGCGGACCGTCGTGACCTGATAGTATTTCTGATGAAATTAGAGAAATGGCTAGAGCCCTGGGAAGATGCAATTCCTGTGAATGAATATTTAGATAAATTAACAGAATTAGAGGTAGAGCTACATCCATGGGATATTGATGTCAATACTTGGGGAAACTGTAAAGGCACTGTTCCTGGTAGAAGAGGATATACCTGCACCCTTTGGCGATTATTCCACACGTTGACCATCTTGGCTAGCCAGAAGTCAGAGGAAATGTTTGTACTTCCCGTTATTCACGGATATGTCAAGGAATTCTTTGGATGTACTGATTGCGTTAAGCATTTTATGACAATGGTAGCAGACGAAGGCCCCCTAATGATTACCTCAGTGAAAGGACAGGCCCTATGGCTATGGAAAGCTCATAATAAAGTTAATTTGAGGTAATATTTGATTTTAATCTTCTCATTTTCTCTTGTTTAACTTCTCTAATTTTTATCTAGACTAAAAGGAGCTCAAAGTGAGGACCCCGGCTTTCCAAAACTTCAGTATCCAACTCAAACGCAGTGTTCCTCATGCCACACTTCTGACGACTCTTTTGACGAAGAGAAAGTTTTCGAATACCTTATTAAAGTTTACACTAATCCGACTAGAATTCAACAGCCAATTAAGAATAAATCTTATCGTGACCCTTACGCACAGTCGCTATCACAAAATCATCATTCCCACTCCCAGATAGCTTCGCGATTCTTCAGCGGGGCTGATTACTGGCTATTCTGCATGGTTTATTTGAGTGTAGCCGCATTACTAATTTTCTGCTATGTTCATTTTAAATTTGGGTCACGCAGAAGGTTTGACCCTTTAATGTTATGTAGGAAAGCTCTTCACACTTCAAGAAGTATTGTTTAGACTTTTATGCTTAGAAATTGGTGAAATGATGCAAGTTAAGTACAAGTTACCATTATATTACTTTGTTGCAATATTCCAGATATTTTATTATAGTATTTTTTATAATTTCAGTGAAATTATTTCACATAAAAACTGACTTCAGACTTTACATTCTCAAACATTTGCCATTTTGTTCTAGAACAACAACTTTGTACACTACTTGAGATAAGATTACTTAAACTATGTTAACTAATCAACGAAAACTAATTTATGAAACAATACGAATGCGAAATAGGTGCTCTGCTCACTACTCCTGTGATAAAAATATACAAAAGTTTATGGATGAATTTTTGGAATAGCTTCAATAAGATATCAGTGATTAAATAAAAGGTTTTCATAAAGCGCCTTAAGCTTTGAGATAAATTCGCTTTTGCCCATAAAATTATTCCTATTCCGATTGGGCTTTTGCCTCCCGGATTATTTCAATCAACTCGTTGCATCGACTCTTTATCTGAAAGCATAAAAAATCAATCGTTAAATTTCGCACTTTTTCTACTATTTAATAATTGATTTACCGTCTCTAAACACCGGTGAGGCAACAATTCAGCCATTTTCTGCCACGCCACTTCCATATCTGGCTCTTGCTGGCATATCCTAAGTATTTGCTCGTCTTCTTCCTCACACCACTCACTTTCGACTAGATTTGAGGCGTCATTCACTTCCTCCATGCTTGTATCAAGAAAAGACTTGAATTCGTTTAGTAATTCTGGATAATCCTTGAACAAAATTTTGACTTTGGAATACAGCTCGGGTTGGTTTACAGGACCTTCTCCTGCTTCAATTAAGATTTGAACAAACGCAGAATAAAGATCCGGGTGGTTGAGCTCTGTTGTAGCTTCCACCTTTGCCAAGTACGCCTCCATGTAAGCTGCACGTTTAAAACAAAATAGTTAGTTAAATGCTCCATTTATGCATTTCGCAAATTTTATTACCATCCCGGCCAGCATCAAACGTCTCGGGCTCATTCTTCACCGACGCTGCATTATCTTTGGAAGAGTGGCTATTCATTTGAGTATTGCTAGGATTCCGCTTTGCCTTCTTGTTCTGAGTTACTGATTTATTCTGGGAACTTCCTGGAGACACGGCTGAAACACCACCAGAGGCTGCTGCCTTTTTGCTAGGCTTTTTGTTTTCAGGACCATTGTTATTTCCATCTTCATTGGCGTCTTCCTTCGTGCAATCATTGAGGGTCGTGCGTTTTCTATTTCCTCTATTCTCATTTTCATCTTCCCTATCATCATCTCCTTTCCCTTGTCTCGATGATGTCAGTTTGGAGTTACCGGAAGCTTTCAACCTTCCCGTTTCACTTGAATGTTTAGACGTTTCCTTGCTTTCGGATCCGCCTCCACCAGTTTTAGATGTTGAGTTTATATTCCCAGCGTTTCCACTGCTTCCGCCCGCACTACGTTTATCGTCAGATTTTCGCCGTTTCGAAACAGCACTATTATCTTTGCTTTCATCTGGAACTGCACAGATTTCTGGTGTTACGGACGTATCCGAAGGATCGTCGATGACCACAGTCAGCACATCATCTTCAGGTACATTCCCTCCGCTTCCGTCATCCATAGGATCTGTTTCTTCCTCATCAGTGTCGACATCGGGCACGATTCTATTCGCCTTCTGGAAAATTTCTTTTTTAATTGGGGTCTGAAGTGACGCCAAATCAATAATTTGATTCCCACCACCTCCGTTTGATGGAAGAGGCAGATTTAGGCTAAATGGCTTCCCAACCGGTTGAACAACGTGGTAACCAAATCCAGGGGGATAGGGCATGGATTGAATGGTTGAAACAACTGGGGCTGCTCGAAAACTTGATGGACCCGTTACGGCATTTAATAACGGTGCCTTTTGTTCCAATGCTGGACGATTTAAAGATGAAGCTGCTTCAATACTTCCCTCTTGAGTTTTACTTCCTGCTTCCGCTCCTGGTCTAGGCTCATCTACTTGTTTACTGTTCCATCCTTTAGTTATTGCTGGTATTGTTGGCACTTGTACTGGGATTGGTACCGGTTCATTCTGCTTAAGAATTCCTTTCGGGACATAAATGATTGCTCCTGGTTGTCCATTCGCGTTCAAAATAGGAATTGCATCGACATTAGGATCTTTATTGTCAAACAGATAAGTTCCGTTCGGAAAGACGCGGTTAATTGTACAATTTTTGGATGTTGAAGCCCCATCATTCACCTTCGACTTTTTTGATTTCCTGGATATTTGGCCAGTAATTGGTTTCCCCTCCCATTGCTGCAGATTATTCAAAAAATAACCCATTTTCCATTTCACTTTCATATATCGATTTAAAATATTTTATACTTACATGTGAAGGTAAATCCTCCAAACTCTTGAGATGGTCCAGCCATCTCGAAGTAAGCCATTCTTTGCTCCTTCCCACAAGTGGCTGCAACTCTACTTGTTGAATAGCTCGATCAACTTCTGGGAGAACGCCTTCGGCAAAGTACCGCTGAATAAACAGAAACAGTTTTTAAATCTCTTCCCCAGTATTATCAACTATCAGCTAAATATAGTACCTTAATCACTTCGTCACAGTATGCCTTGTGTCTTCTCAAGTTTCTTATCCTGTGATAAACTGAATTCGGGGGGTGTACAACGAGCAAAAGTCTAGAAATGATTTCCGCCATTTGTGCAATACTCAATTTAGTACTTTTCAGATCCTCCAGTCCTTTCACTAAAAGGATGTCTTCATGAACACAAAATGTAACTCTGGAAGTAGCTTTCTGGAATAAGCTTTCTGGAAGCAAGTGGTTATACATGAAGGCATTATGTTCCGCGATAACCTTCACTATATGTCTTGGGAAGCGCCTATAAGTCGTATCATCCTCTGCCAATCTCGACTCGTTGATGTACTTCTCCTCTAAAATCTTCTTTTTAATTGGCGACTTTTGTAAAATCTTGTGTGGCCAGGAGTTAACTATGTTCCAAGCAGACTCTAAATTACTCGCGGCAAAACAGGAACGTCTTGTACGAGTGGAGTTGGCATCTCCAAAGTTTTTGATTTCGATCACCATCCCTTTAGCGGATTTACTGATTGCTTGCAACTCAGCATCTTCACTGGAAGCTGTAAGGACATAAGATTGAGAAAGGAGTTGGACGTGTTGACGCATTTGGTATTCTAGAAATTGCAAATCTCGATCCCGGAAAGTTGGCTCTTCTCCATCAGGTTCGTCTGAAGGTGTTGAGGAATTCGTCTGTTGGACATTAGTATTTGTTATTTCGGGTAAATCGGGTATGATGACTTCAGTAAAACTTGAGCTTGTTGCAGGATCTGGATCTTCAGCATCCACCTCTTTAGCAGGAGCTTCAACAACAATCGACTTTACAACGTCAACATGAACAACTGATATAACTTGATCTTCATTTTGCACAATTTTATCATCAACAATATCGACAACTTTCGAAGTTTCTGCATATGAAGTATCCGCACCATCTCCATCGGTGTCATTAGCCAGTGGAGTAAACCCAGTTAGTGAAGACAAATCATTATCTTCAATATCATCCCCGCTCAAAAATCCAGGCTCGAACAATTCCGAAATCAAGTCATTCAACTCCCTCTTCGGAACTTTAACAGCTCGATCCATCCTAAGTTCTTCTTGATCGTGTACATCTTCATCTTCCATAACATTATATTCTGGATCGCCTTCATCATCTATTTCAGTCGTGTCATTAATGTTTGGTGCTTCATTCCAAAACTTTTTCAAAAAGTCAGTCCAATCTTCATTGTCCGTTTCTACTCCCCAGTCATACATATCAGTTGTGATGTCGGGCGGCACCAACTGCCTTTCCAAAGCTTCTAGAGGGGTATCCTTTAAAGGGAACTTTGATCTCGTTCTCCTACTAATTGCACTTTCCTCTCGAGTTTCCTTGGGACGGGGTGGGGGTGTTTTGAAAACGTGTTCGGCTTCTGGAATATTCGGAACTTCCGGAGTTTGTAAGCTTCTACGAATAGACCTTCTTGCTACGGATGGAGATGGGGACGGGGATCCAATATCACTGGTATGTGAAGTCATTCCACTGCTTTCGTCGTCACTCTAGAAAAAGCCAAAATATTTATTTTGCAATGCCAATCAGGGTAAAACTATATTACAATTACTTACAAGAAGCAATTCACTAATATCAGTCTCCTTTGGAACGTATTCTTCATCCCCACTAGAGTCATCCGGTAAATCATGTTGTATCAACATTTGCGTCTCACTCACTGGCGGCTTCGGCATCTTCACTGGAGAATAGCAATTCGGCCATAATTGAATCTGTTGGTTCTCCATCAATTCTTTCGTTTTCGCCCTAGTCATTTTCGGTCCCACTAATCCATCTTCATCCGAACTTCCCCCAAGATCTCCCACCTCCGCCCTTTTCTTTACTGCCGACATAATCATCTTCTGAACCATATTATTCGTAATCACATGTCGAATTATACTTTTAACGTTTGTAGCACTCAAATTATTTTTATTAGCTTTCTCCTCCAAAACCCTATCAATCTCTGCATCCAATGCTACTGCCGCGCCTTCTGCCACCATTTCAACCTCCACTTTCCCAGTTGATGGAGTAACTGCTGCTATCTTACCCGCCAGAAAATTCCTCTCAGATCTCGTCCTCCTCCTCTTATTCCGCTTCCTCTTCTGGCTACATTCCTCCTTCAACAAATCCTTCTTATCCTCAGGCGTCTCCGGTTCCAATAACCTCGCCCTTTTTCTCGGCGACACTGGCGTCTCATCACCTCCAGCTATTGACAACTGCTTCCTCCTCGGCACCTTCCTACCCGAACTCGGAGGAGTTGTAAAAACTGTCGTTGACGAGCTAACATTTGGTGTCGAGCCTCCACTAATAGTTCTCTTCTTGGAAGTCGATGGCGTCACAATCTTTAATGCCGAGGAAGAACTCGAGCTCGATTCATCCGATGAGACCGAGGGGCTCGCGCCAGCATCACTCTCGCAGTCTGAGGTGTCCGTCATTGTCCTAAAATAATTCCTCCGATAAGCACAAACCTAATTAAGTAAACACATTAATTAATCAGACATCAGACCTGGAAAACTGGGAAAAAATTCTTGCTCGTCCTTACAAAATTATTAAAGAAGAATTGACTCCTCAAAAATTTTCCATGAAGGTCATCCGGTGATTAGAAAAATCCACACAAAAGATTAGCTCATCTCACAAAGTGAGAGTTTCCCTCTCGTTCTCCGCATCTAAAACACTTGTTATTTTGCTCAATCCTTTCACACGCTAACACACAATAACATTCACATGTCATTATTCACATCTATTTACCCTCAGCATTCGTAGCTGTGCAGATGTAATGGGATGGTTATGATCAATTTTTCTGCAATTTTTCCTGCACAAAATGGAAAAGTCTGATTAAATTCAGCAAATAAAGAACTTTTAGAGAACCAAGCTGTGTCAGACTATTTTTGACATAATGCGGTAGTTTTTTTATTATTATTTTTGTCTGAACCGGAAACGTCAAGAGCTCCTGAATTTTACTCGAGGGTTGTGATAAAAGCGTGAGATAATCGATTATTCCGTTGTTGGAAATGGGATAATCATCATCAGTCAAGATTGTTGACAGTTATTATTTCCAGCTGGAAAAAGTTGGAGTGGTGGGTGGTCTCTGGAGAAAGCTCAAGTTTTTGATTGTGAGAAAGGAACAGTTGGGGAAAGTGAAGATTTCTACGCATTTCAATGAAAGAAATGACGGAGAAGAACGTTTTATGTTTCCTGCTCATGTCATTGTGAATAACTTACTCTGAAAACATTCCAGTGAAAGCTGATAACATTTTGTGAGCGGCGAGGCTCTAGAACTTGTGAATTTTTTTGTGGTTGAAAAATCGAAAAGACGTTTATTCTGTGATATTCTTAACCTTGGAGTCATCTTCAGGTAAGCTATTAATTAGTTTAAATATTTTTACATGTCAAACGACTTTCACTGCCAACAAAGTTGAATTCATTCATAAACCTTCATTAAAATATTATAAAAATAAGGATGTCACATCGACTCTCATTTTGAACTCGATTCCACTGCTAAAAATAGGTTTTGAGAGTTTTCTCTTTTATCAAAAATAAGTTTTTACCTTTTTGCCTCCACCTTGGCCACGGACCAAGGATAACTGCAGTTCTACTTTTGAAATGACATTCAGGTGTTGTAAGATTTAAAATGAGAAAATCCAAAAAGATACATATGAGATGATCTTGTCTTGGTTGGAGTTTTGGAATCCAAGCGTTTTGGATCATTTTCCTTTGTCATGATTTTTCATGAAAAATTCAGAATTCTCATGGAATGATCACGTAGCTATTTCACTGGGTAATTTGCGCACAACCAACCGGAAAAATCAATCGGTTGTAATTGCGGCATATAAAAAGTTCCGAAAAGGTAATTATAACTATTTTGTCTTCAGCCATTTTGTCTTTGTCATCATTCTTCATGAAAAATACATGGCATGTAGAGTCATCCATGGGAATAGGGGAAAGCGGTTCATGTTTCATACAAAATACAAAGCTTGATCAATACTTCACCTTTCTCTTGAAACTTTCACACTCATCCATATTGTGACTTTTCAAAGGCGTGATTGTGACAAAATATTAACATTTAAGCTCACAGCTTGTAAATCATAATATCCTTTCATCTCTTCAATTAAATTTTTCCAAATAAGTGATGACGACATTAAGTTACGCGAGCATCAAGGCCAGCTCCACCGCTAAGGAAAATGTACGAGAATTTTAAATTCGTGAAGCTTGATAAAAATCAGCTAATTTAAATGAGTTATTATTCACAGGAAGAGAAAAGAATTGAAACTAGAGAGAAAGCATTGCTCCTCTTTGCCTTCCAGCTTTTGGTGGACAGAGGATATGTAGCAACGGCGACTTCCTTCGCATCTGAATGTTCATTAGATCTGAGCCAGTACGTAATGTGTGAAAATATCGACCTTCAATCAGTCTTCATTGAGTTTGAAGCTTATCACAAAATAAAATTTCAGAGATATCCGCAGTACTTCCGGTAAGACTAAAAAGAGTAAATAATTCACTGCGAATTCTAAAATGATTTTTAAAACGCATAGAAAATTACCACCCGGATCTAATGAAAGTTTGTTGACGAGATTGCAAATGCAAGCGAAGAACAAAGCTGTTCAAGCCCGAACTAGACCAAAACGAGCGCAATTAGAAAGTGAAGATTATTCATCTGGGTCATTAGAAGATATAACTCCATTAGTTAAAGGGCTTCAGAATGATTCTAGTCAAGTGGAGGTCAGCATAGACGGGAAATTACTAAAGCCCATCTCATCTCTAGACTTCCCCACAGAAGATATGCGCCTATTCGCCGAAACGATTCAGAAAGAAATCGTCTTAAAAGATCTTGGCGTCAATTGGGGTGATGTGATTGGTCTTGATAACGCAAAAATGATCCTGATGGAGTCTCTAGTTTATTCTAAGGAATTTACAGAATTTTTTGGTAATGCATTCCCTCTTCCAGATTTTAACGAGAGGAAGGAAATGCTCAGGTTTAATATTGGAAAAGCTATGGAAAGCGTGGCGGATACGAGTAAAGGAGCGAATTCTCTAATATGCAATGTCGATTTCAATCTTGTGGCTTCCGTAAGTAATCATAATTATTAAGGTAGTCAAGCTCTGATTGCTTATTGAAATAGATGAGTGAGGGCTACACAGCTTCTGACTTACATCAAATTGTGAAGGAATCCATTGTTCGCAAATTCCGGGAGCAATTTGCCAATAAGATTAGTAAGAAGGATAATAAAATGCAGACTTTAGTAAAGAATGTTTTAACATTTGCTTCAACATTGCAGAAAGGCTGGTGATTGAAAGCCAAGACATAGCTCAAACCATTCACGCTATGCCTCCAACTGTGAAGAAGCAATTGAATGAGAAGTTTACAGCGTGGGAAAAGAAGTTCGGAACTACTTGAAGAAACGTGTTTGATTGTATAAAAAGAAAAGTTACGAAATGAGGAAAAACATTCTAATTTTTACGAGCAATCATTTTGTAATAACAGGAAGGTTTTTTCTGAACACGCTTTGTAAACATCTTCTTTTATGATGGCAAAAATATATGAGTATTTGGCTTGCATAGACATTTCTTTTCATTCGCATTCCATACATGATCCATATTAGCTTCCATTCCATTTGCTATACAAACTTATGGCATGTGTCATTCCAATGATGTTGTGTTAATGACCGAGGCAACTGTCCTTGACAGACAATTTCAATCAAAGTTGAATGTTGAGTGGAGGTTGTAAAAAGTTTAAGCTGTTGAGAAGCTCTTTAAAAATAAGTTTACGGTTTATTTTTCAAGATCGAAATGCCAGACTACAAAGCGCCCGAGGAAAGGCCAAAGATTTTGTTGCTTCTGAATGGAAAGAGGAAATCGGGGAAGGATTATACAACTGATAAGCTACTGAAATTGTAAGTATTTACAGTAGACGCGGACGGCGACGGTGAATCTAGTTACATATATAGAATTCCAGTTTGCTAAAATACCAAATATTCTGTCGTTTAACTCACGAGTTTTTCACTTTCTTTTTAAATTCTCAGGCTAGACAATGAGAAAACGGCCGTATTCCGAATTGCCGAACCAATCAAACACTACTGGGCCGTTAAGAATGACCTAGACTATGAGAAATTACTTGACACAAGCGACTACAAAGAGAAACATCGATACGAGATGGTAAAATGGAGTATGGAAGTGCGAGCTGAAAACTACGGTTATTTTCCAGTCGAAGCTTTGCGGATGGCAAATGGTAAATTGAGACATTTATATCCATAGACTATTTCTAATAATTAATTTATATAGCATTCGGAAAGGAAATCTGGATCTGCACTGACTGCCGCCACAAAAGAGATTACGAATGGTTCCTTGAATTCTACCCGGATTGTTTGAAACGAATTAAAATCAGAGCTGATGAACAGGTACGAGCTTCAAGAGGGTTCAAATTCACTCCTGGAATTGATGACGGGCCTTCTGAATGTGATTTAGATTATGTCAACGATTGGGATTTAGTCATCACTAATAATCCAGGGACGGAAAAGGAAGTGGAGGATGCCTTGAATAAAATAATTAGTTGGGTTAAGGATGCTTTGAGGTAGCTATAAAATGTTTGGGTACATTTGATATGAATAAAAGATCTATAAATTTGTTTTATTGATCAAGCTTTGAATCCAACTCATTTCCTTCCTGTTTACTCATTTTTATATATGAGCTCTCCCATTTTATTATCTGTTTGACATCCACAATTCATAAAAATGACAAATGCCCACAATCTGGATAATTTAAATGGGACAAATAGAAGCGCAAATATCAATGTTTTTACTTGCATATTTTAGCATAGAGTAATGATAGTAATGAAGATCGGAAGTGTAAAGATAAACGGATAAAAATGAAACATATCATCTTCCCAACCATAGCTTTTTGGAAGTGTCTCAAAGCTAAAAACTTGGCTTTGCTTAAAACTTATCATTTGCTATTTTCCTCAGAAAGCGAAACACGCGATGATACAGTGACACGCAAAGATACAAAATAGATTAGACGTTTCCCGAACCTACTTTGCAAAATGATACTTTTCTATTCGGATTTTTTTTGTGCGAAACTTCTCTTTATCCCGCCTAGCTCATCATCACCCGCAAATGTTATCGCATTAGACCGTAGGCCTCCAGACTAGTAGTTTTGTTTGAAAAGATCTTTGCATTTTGCAAAAATGCACAATTTCCAATTTCCACCATCCGCTCTCTTTCCTCTCCAAACCATTAGCACTTTTTACTTATTTCCTAAACATTTCAAATCTCATCCGATCCTTCATTAAACATTAACCGCATTTCTTCTTTCTTTCTATCTATTCCATCTCTTTTTTTCCTCCATTTAGCAGCGAATTAGATCTTTTGCGATTAACTGTAAAGGCCACTTTTTGCAAAGAATCTCACACTTTATTATTCCTTGTCGGTTAAAACAACACCGTTCTTTCTTGAGTAGTCTTTAGGGAAAAATTCGCATATTTTTTTATCTCTGCGCAAAAACCCAAGACAACCTTTCTAGCAGTGATACATCCACTGATTATTTTTTTGCACAAAAAAGTGAGCATTTCTCTAGATATTTTCAACATCTCTTTATCTTTATCTTAAACACATGGTTTCATTAGCGTTTCCCTCCGTGTTTACGTAGAGGTGTAGAAGCGTCTTCCAAAAACAGAGTATCTTTTCCTTTCTCTCCTGCAATATCATTTTAAGAAGGAAGAGATTGAATTCGTGCCAAGAGAACGGTAAACTGTCGCTCCATTGACTTTTGTCATAATAGTTGGGAACAACTTGAACAACTGGGAGACGAATGCAGCTACTTTGTTCCTTTATCTTCCCCCTCTTCTATCTCTAATGAGCGTGGATAAGCGTAGTAAAATGCCTGAATAAACGCCTACACAAAACACTGTCTAGTCAAGTTTATAAAAAGAACCCTCCTGGAGGAATCCACTGGTCAGTTTCGATTTGTTGGTGGTGAAAGTTTAGTCGAAGCTCGAAAGAAAAAAGTTTTTCTCTTGAGCAAGTGACAATTAAGCTCTTTGTTGACAACTTTGATTGATTTTTTCTCTCGTGTTTTTTCTTTCTCTCAGAAACAGAGTTCAGTTCCCTTTTACCTAATTTCGAGATGGAAAGTGAAAGCGCAACAGTTGTACCTGTCACGGTTGATCCCGTACTTGATCCCTGGTTTGATGGACTGCAGCAGACAGTATTATCCTGTTTTACAGAGATGGAGAAGGAGTGGAAGTGGAGGGAAAAGGAAGACACTGAATTCCTTCCTTCCGTAGTCTCTGGAGCTCTTGACATTCTTACTTCTGACGGTATCAATACTGAATTTTTTTATACTCAACAACACATTTCAATTTGCTATGAAGGTCATTGCTTTTATTTTGTCATTTTTTAATATAATTTTTAAAATAAATTAATGAGCTTAACTAAAATTTACATACTTCAATTTCTAATCCATTTCTTCCGTTTCCTACAGCGGAGTTGCAACGCAAAAGCCTCATAGAATTTATCAGTAATACATATGGAGTCAAACATCTCGTGGATTTATTAGAGGTTAAATTAAAAACAATTTTAATTAGCATCAGCCTTCATTTTCTAATCTAATCAGCAATAAAACTAATGCTATTTATGATTTTTCTGCAGACGACAGCAACCCTGAAGGTCGGTGAGAAAATCGCAAAACTCCTCCGAGAACTCATCACTCCCAAGTGTGGTAAGCGTAAGTAACAATCCCAACTAACAACACCTAATTATTACTAATTGCCAATCATAAATCAAATCCTTGACTGGTCCATCCCATTTTTCCTTAAAAAGATTGCATTCTCCCTAATAATTCAAAATGCTTTGGATTCCCCTTTAACCTAACACAACATAAGTCATGTTAGATGCAAGGAAGTTTGCTGTTTGGCATGTGTCCCCGCATATTTCTATTTTGTACAACAATTTTAAAAGGCTCTTGTTTATTCTCTCGAAAGAAGGAGAAGCGATTGTGACGTGACACAAATTAATAGCCTCAGTTGTCGTCCTTCCCAACCTTTCTCCCAACATTTTTTCCACTAATAGACTATTTACTCTATATTAAATTACGGCCAACAAAGCAAATTGCGATTTACATATTCCCCCTCACCATGCGATATGCTCACACCTTTTTGGAATGAGATGAGCTGATGAAAGTTGAGGAGAGAAAGGCTCCTAAATAATTGGCTTTTTTCCTCCGTAGGTAAGCAGCGTTCTGTAATAGCGTCTCAATGCGTCGACACGAACTACTTGGCAGTATCAGTGTCTGTTCTGAAACAGCTGGTAAAAGCCAGTGGTGGCTCTACACTCTCATCTCGAACATCATCAAAAGCGACTCAAATGGTCGAGTCATCAGACTTGTCTTCTGGCACATCTTGCAATGATCTTGGCAATGGGATTGCAACAACTGTGGATTTCATCTGGTTTCTCGCCGGTGTGATTGCCAAAGGTTTGCAGAGATGTTTTATATTATAATAATTTGCTTAAGGTAATGCGATCCATGTGAAGAAAGCCGAAGGGGAAAAATGGGGGCAATAGGCTCATATAAAAAGATAAGCTTGGCTTTCCGTGTGATTTGTAAACATCATTAAATTAAATTAAGTAGGAAGAGCCTTTCCGTTTGTTTGAAAAGATAGTGTCAAACTGTTTTTTTTAAAGAGATTTTTTAAGAAGAAAATAATTTTAGTCCCGTTCCGGGCTTGTTTTATATGCGCCATTTATCTTCCAATTTAAATGTAACGAAAGTTATGCGCATATAAATTTTAATGGAATTGTCTTTGTCTGAAAATGAAAATAGTATTTTCGGAGAGAGGTTTTGGGAGTTTTAGGAAAGAAAGCAGAATACTTTGTGGTGACAGTAATGACAGTAACAAGCATGCGCTTATTTACGGCGAGAGTACTAACATCCCTTTTATTTTTGCAGATTCCCAAGCGCCTGACAGGGTAAGACAGATGCTCAAAGTGAAATTCTTCCATGATGTCTTCAAAAAGTTATTTTTCGCAAAGTCAGCCATACATTTCCCGCTTCTCAAACTTCTCAAAACATTATCGAAATGTCGTAAGTGTAAATTAAATTAAAAGCTGAGACGCTGCGAGAGCTTTTATCGAAAGATGTATGCAATTAAAATTGGGGAAATGTCTCTCAAAAATAATTTCAGGTCGGTCCGCAGAAATTCTAGGGAAGGATAAGGCGATGAGCACAGCTAAAAAGTGTTTTGCAGTTTTAAACGCCCATCCAAACAACAAAGTTTTGGCTCTCATGGAATGGCTGTCTTTTCTCACGAGAGAGAGTAAGATGGAATCTAATTTTGAACAAATTATGCATGCAAAAATGAAATATTTCATGTAGGAGAGACTCGCATAAAATTATAATTTTTTTGTAGGGAAAAACTGTATCAGATTCTTGAAGGCTGGTCTCTTGGTCAAGGTCCTCAACTGTTTTCGGCACTGGGCACATTGGAGGGGGAAAGGATTGCTCAAGTTGAGCAAATCTGTGATCAACATTTACACCCATCTTGCCCGAACAAGTAAGTCATAACTTGATTAATAGTGATAAGCATAAATTTTTAGTGGTGACGGAGCATAAAAAACGAATTGGTTGAAGAAATGAGGTTGAAAAAAGTTACAAATGTTAATGTTATTTTTTCACATCAGAGTCCGGAAAGCAGTCACTCGTTCAGTCAAATGCGATCAGTACAATCCGAACTTTCTGTGAGCAATGCCCACTCGAGCGATCTTTTGATGATGTGATGATGAGAGCTTGTGCTATGATCCATATTTGTTACGGGAAAGAAACGTTACCATTGGAAGGTCTCGAGTGCCCCATAAAATTCAAGATTCCACAAATAGATGGATCAGATGGAATCTTGCAGTCGTCTTTGTTCATCGTTGATTCAGGGAGTAGTAGTGATGAAGATGATCCGGAAGGAGATGAGGCTGATGTTGAAGACGACTCTGACAGCGATAACGCATCTGACAACGGATCTGACAGCGATAATGACAACGATGACCTTTGTGATAACGATGATGATGTTGGACAATGTGAAGGAGCATTCGGCCTTAGCCCGGAACAAAGTAGGAAGAATTCCCTAGAAAGTAATTCCATAGAACAGAGCCAAGATGATATAGAAAAGTATTCACGTTTCTTCCGAGAGTTTTCTCCAAATTATGCAGAGGAAGAAGGAGATCAAGTAATCAAACTGGATAAGTTGGGGATGAGCAGGTCAAGTACTAAAATCTTTGAGGAAGGTGAAGGTGAAGATCATCCTGACATGAAATCAAAGTCGAGTCATCATATTCCATCTGCATCTGGTTATCCTACTTCGTCTCATAAATACTCGTGGACAAGTAGACATGGAGCTAAGCTGCCTAGAATGGAGAGTTTGAGGAAGCTCTACTTTCACTACGCGAATAAAATCAAGCATGTTTCGCCCTTTGTTAAAATTGCATATCCTGATATTTGCTTCGGGTTAAGTGGAAAGCAAGTGGAGAGCCTTTGTGCAAATACGGATCGTGCAATCCTCCGTAGAAATGTTCATACTTGTATTTCAAGGGCCATGTCAGAACACCCGGGTTTCCGTCCAAAAGTTGTTTATTCTCTTGACGAACTTTTGGCAAGAGATAGGCCACCGACTACGCTGGAGAACAATGATGAAAACGACTTTGGACTGTATGACTCCCGTCTCCCCCTCCGATTTGAATCGCGGTTCGAATCTGGAAATTTGCGAAAGGCTATTCAAGTAGCGGAATACGAATACGACTTACTCTTAACATCGGATATTAACAGCAGCCGCCATAACCAATGGTTCTACTTCCAAGTAGCTAATGTCTCTGATGAACTTCCTTACACCTTTAACATCGTCAATTGTATAAAGACTACTAGCCTATTTAATTATGGAATGCAACCAATGCTATTCTCCGTAATGGATGCGATGAAACACCGCCCCGGTTGGGTCCGAAGTGGAAGTAACGTTTGCTATTTTAGAAACGGGTATAAATGCATTGGGAAGAAATCAGTCAAGACTTATCACACGCTCAGTTTCACCATTAACTTTCACAATAGAGGAGATATCATTTATATCGCCTACTACATCCCATACACTTATACGAGGATGATGGTCGAAATTCATAATTTGCTCCAATCAGTAAAACATTCCGAGAAAGTGCACTGCCGACACGACTTATTATGTAAGTCCCTTGATGGGAATGACATTCCATTAGTTACTGTGACGGGTCCTGTGGGAGGAATTAATAGTGATGTGAATGGGAGAGAAGTCATCTTTATAACGGCGAGAGTCCATCCCGGCGAGACTAATGCTAGTTGGGTTATGATGGGCATATTAAGAAAACTCCTTTTGGGTAGTCAAGTGGAGGAATTGCTGCAAAAATATGTTTTTAAGATAGTTCCAATGCTGAATGTCGAAGGAGTTGTTAATGGATGGTGAGTAGAATGGAAAAAGGAGATTTAATTAGCAAAAATGGAGATGTAATTTGAATTATTTTAGCCATAGATCAGGCCTGACTTCCCAGGATTTAAATAGATGCTGGCGAAACCCTCACGAAATTCTCCACCCGAGTATTTATAATTCAAAGATGTTGGTCGCATACTGCTGTAAAATTTTGGAGAGGATACCCTCAGTATTTTTAGATTTGCATGGGCATTCGAGGAGGAAAAATGCGTTCTTTTATGGCTGCTCTTATGCAAGATCGTGGATGCTAGATGACAGGGTAACTCCAGAGAATCCACAAAAGCTTTATGTAAGTTTCTAATTAAATCTAAATTGTAATTGTCAATTCTAATTAGCATCTTTTGAAACAGTCTTTAGCTGAAAGTATGTCGATACATTGTCCCTATTTTGTAATGCATTTTTGCCATTATGACGTCCGGAAATCAAGAGAGGCAACGGCGAGAGTGGCCATCTGGAGAGAATTCGGGATTATTCGTTCGTTCACTTTAGAATGCTCGTATTGCGGGTGTGATAGAGGACCTTGCAAAGTAATTATTTATTGTTAGATGATTTGGTCAAACTCTAATTGAACTGTTTATTCAGGGAATTACATTTGGGACAGGCCAACTCTGGGAGATTGGCGAGGGTCTTTGTGAAGCATTTGGAACGATGGAGAGTAAGATGCAACCTCAAGCGAAACTGGAGGGGTTGGAAGATGACCTAGCTATTATTGAGACCACAGTCAAAAAATGGTAGTCTACCATTTTTTGATTGTGTTGAGACCTATTGAAATATTTAGTGAATAAAGCAAAAATAATCAAATGCAAAATAATAGCGTCGATAAAGGTGGAAATTGGCATGTCGTGAAATTTAAAAGTTTCAGATCTGTCCAACTGATGGAAGTTAACGTAATTATTTAATGGTACCTGAATTTAAATGTAGGAATTACGCATGAAATTAATACGCTTATGCCGTAACCTTTAACGCACAAATAATGCATTTCAGAACCCAATGGATTATGAATTTATTTTTTCGATTTATGTAATTTTATTCAATTGTATTTTCTTGCCAGACAAGAATTCGATGCAAACATTAAGTATTTAAATAAAAAAAGTCAACCCCAATTTGAAAATACTTTTGGCCCCTGGCAGGGGCCCCCTGCAAAATACATAGTCACTTTCTGACTGCATAAAGAAAATGAAGATTACACAATAAAGTGGCGAAATGAAAAAATAAATTAGACAGGAAATATATTCACAGGCTGTGAATCACAGCTCGTTCTAATAAGGCGTAGTCTCAAAATGCATAAAATTACATAAATCGAAAAAATAAATTAGACAGGAAATATATTCACAGGCTGTGAATCACAGCTCGTTCTAATAAGGCGTAGTCTCAAAATGCTCGTGCTCTTCGTACTTCGTGACGACAACACGTTTCAACTGTTCATAACTGAGCCACATGACAATATTCCAGGAAACAAGTCTAGAAAAGCTGGGCATAAATCCCTTATAAAATGCAGGAGGTCCTTCCTTAACAAAAGTCTGGAGTGCGCAGTCAACAGCTCCCCTATACGTTCCGGGAGCGGCGTTCATATACCGAGTTTTTACTACGTCGATGGGGCTGGCACATAAAGTTGCGCAAAAGCCTGCGACAACCGCAGCAGTGAAATGACAGGGGATATTGTCATTCATTATCCCCTTAATTATAATTAATTCTTTGACCAAATCGTAGCAAACTATTTCGGAAACGTTTACGATTGCGTTGCGTCCAATGTTTGGCATGAATCCTCGCCATAGACCGGCTATTCCTTCTGTGGCGAAGATTGTCTTGTACGCTTGCCAGGTGCCGGTGTATCTGATGCCTGAAGAGTTTGCTGATGCCTTTGCCTGCGCTTGGAACCTAACCTTCACCACGTCAGTCGGTTGAGCCACCATTACAGCCATTCCTCCAGTGGTTAGCCCAGCAAAGATGCGTGCAGTAATATCTCTCATCCCGCCCCGAGATTCTTTCACTATTAAAAGTATGGCGTGATCATTTTATTCGCTAATTATAGGTAATAGGTGCTAACTACCTTTGAGGAGTTGCTGATAGCGCAACTTTACAGGCTCATACATTCCTAATCGGACAGAGGCAAAGCACATTTGCCTCTGGAGTCCAGCGTTCAGTCCATTATATAAGCTTCTGTAATAAATAATAACGTAATCGTCAGAATTACATCCACCATTTATTTAACTAATCATTTTTCATATCCAAAATCTATTTACCGAAAGCCTTCTTCTCTCGATATAGTAGCAATTGTTCCCACAATTCCTCTGTAGTGTTGGGGCGCTGGATAAAATCTCTCGACAATGAATGATTCGCCGGTATGGACAACAATTCGAGTGGCTATAGGAATTGGAGGCAGTTTACTTTCTCCTTGAAGCTGGAATCAATAAATGTCAAATATTTAAGCGATCATTGCACGCAACATTTCATAACTAGAAAGAGCCAGTCCATTACAGTCAAAGTTTGAAGAGGGCTAGAAATCCTTGAGTCATTATTAATTGGAAATGGATAATGAGACTTGCTTCTCTAGTCAAGCTGTCTATTTCTCTACTTATCAATCATTCAATGCAATACACGTGTATTAGCAAAGTTTAAGGAAGGTCAAGCAGGTTTCTCCCGATTTTATGATTACATGTGTAACCCAGCTAATTATAGGATTATCCTGGATGATGGTGATTGGTGATGCAAGAGGAATAAAAATGTTTTAATGCACTTGCCATTCATAATCGAAAGATTAAATATAAAACCAGTTGAAAGTCAGTTGAAATCGGAAAAGTATGAACAGAACAGTCATATAAGCCAATTATGATTGCATAAGCCATGTCTTATGCAAAACGTAAAACTAGCTTCAGATTGAATCAAGCTGCTTGACTTTGTTTTCTCTTGAAGGTTATAAAAGCTTCATGCGCAGAAAAAGCTAATAAAAATGAAAACGACAAGCCATTAAAATATTTCATAAGTGGTAAAACTAACATTAAAAATAACGTAATTAATTCCGTTTTCGGAGATCACACCACTCTTATGAAAGATTTGAGATGCATCGGACGAATATAATGCTGACTAGTGACAAGAATGGTCGACCTTCACGCGAAGAAAATCCCAACCATTTGAGACTGATGATTTCATGTTTTCCTTGTGAAATTGGGATTAGCCCAAACTAATATCATATCCTACTAAATGGTTTGTTTGTGAATCAACTTGGACTTTAGACCTTGTCTGCGGAGCAAAACTCTAGTATGAACCAATTCATACTGAAAGATTTGGATTCATCGTAATATACATAGTTAGCACCCTGTTTGTTTATGTTTTTCATGTAGGTTTTGTCAAGACTTGTAAACAAATAGGAACTTGCGTGAGGAATGCTAAATATTTCAGCAAAGAAGGTACAAAATTCTTTAAAAAAAAAAGAAAGAAAAATGAGCATCTCCATACCTGTAATCGGACCTTTACAGTGTCGATGGGGAATGACATGAAATCCGCGAAGCAAGCTGCACTTCCAGCCGTCATCAGTTTGACTGGAACTGGCAATTGCTCAAATCGCTTGGCAATCGATACGTTCGACATGATTAGTAGCTCCTTACTCCCTTGGAATGATTCTTCAATTGCAATTTTTATGAATAAATTGTGCTTGAATTCTTAGAACTTTTCTTCAAAGAAAAATTCATAAAAACAATACCTTTTAAGGCCAACGTCCACTGATGTTTAAGATGGAAAGGTTGCAATTTTCACAATGCCCCTTTTTGCACTTTTATAAAAGGTTTGATTGAAATCAAAAATGTAAAACTGATTCAATTTCTTTCTGCTATAAAAAGCACAAACTTGTCACCTCGCTGGCAATATGTGACATATAGTTTGGTGGTAGATGCCCTCTTCGTGGAACGCTTTTCTGTTGCACATTTTATGCTTCTCCTTCTCAGGCTGAAATGGTTATGCGAGTGTGGAAGACGTTAGCACACGAAATAAATACGTCTTTAGCTTACGAAATGCTGGCGAAATAGGACTAATGGTTATGACGGTAGAAGAAGTGGCGAGACTCTATTCTCAGCTTTGACCTATGGACAAATACAGTTGTGAAAAGCAGGAGAACAAAGTCTTCTCCAAGCTCTTCGGGCTTGATTTAACATGAAATGCACCATTTTATCAAAGGTATGGTAATTTGTGTAATGGCATTAGGTTCCCATACTGCGATGTATGTCCAGTTAGAACTGAAGTGTAGAGATAACTATCTAGCTAATATCGGTTTATCACAAGGACTTTGGATTGCATTGGCAACCTGAAAAGCTTACGCACTTCATTCATGTATTCATTTTCTTGATGGATTCCCCCAAATGGAAAATTTATTTTCAAGAAAAATCCAAATATAGACAGTTTTAGATGTGCAGGTGCTCTTTTGAATAAGAACTCATATGAGTCACTTTCAACCTTAGAAACTAGTGGGATTCTCGTTAACATTTGGGTCCTTCCTTTCATGAGTTGGACTTTGGACTCAACTTGGACTCTTCTTGTGGATTGAGGAAGAAAGAAGTTGGATTGCATATAATAATATTTTACTACTTGATCCATATTTCACGTACAAATTACCTCAACTTTAGGCATACAAATCAATATTATTATACGTATTAGCAATGTTATCACACTCAACCAGGATAAAAGTCGCAACGCAAGTTGTACTTTTACCCCTGAAGTATGAACCCAAACATTGGAGATCGATAATGCAAAAAATGTCAAAAAATCATCACATCTCTCAAGGAATTAATAATGCGAGAAGAAATGAGTGAGAGGGTGTGCAATTTTAATAATTGCGATAACATTAAATCCTGTTCATTCATTAAACTTTGGAAAATTACTGAAAAGATACACACTGTGGCCCGTGGCTAAATAATCTTTGGCGAATTCATAATGATTTTGTGTGATTGCATTTGTAATTTTTGTAATTAATGTCATCTCAATAATTTGAAGAATTTAGTCTTCTCGCTCCCAAGTAGGATCAGAGACGACGGGAATTAATATTTACGTCTCAGGATCAAAGTCCAATTACGTCATGAACAGTTCATATTTTTCATAGCTTTTTTTTTCAAGTCCTACTTTTACTTTTGAATATTAATAGAGGTTTTCCAGAGGGTATTTAGAAATCACTAAGTACCCTTCTAGCAAACCTGTCATGTTTATAAACTCGTCCAGTGACATCTCGATTTTGTCGGCGTCAAATCAAATTTTCTCTGCAATAATATTGAATAAATTGTCACCAACTTTTTCTACTTTTTTTAATTATTCTGTAACAGTACTAAATATTCTTTATTTCGATTCATATTGCAACAATTAATACACGTTTCGTTTGCTGAAAATTAAAACTCATTTTCAGGGTCCAAAAGGCACCAAATAATTGCACCGGAAACGGTAAAGCACAAAGTTTCAACGCATTTTCCCTTATTTTCAGGAACTTAATTAATTAAAGTTATAGAAAACCGTAATGCATTCTCTATCAATAATAATAATGAGAGTTAACGACTGACTTAACACTTAAAGCATTTCAGGCTTTACGTCGACATACAATCTCCGTTTTAATCGCGACGGTGGAGGAATCGAGACCTTTGAACAGTCTTTAAACGAAATATAAAAAAACCTTTTAAGTAAATACCTACTCTACTCGTATATAAATGCGTAATTAACAATCACGTATAAATACGTACAAAATTTGTAAAAACTAAACAAATACTTTATGTTCCTGCGCACTATTAAATCTCCAGTATGACTAAAGAAGGTAACAGGTTTCATTTTGTAGCACTAACAATTTCTCTTTTAAATAAAAATGACATGACTTGAACAAAGTACTTTCACAATCATTCATTTTTCTTCATATACATTAAGTATTTATAGATATCTAGTGACACTTTCAAATAGAAATAGTAATCACAATCATTATAGTAAACATTTAGCAATTTCTGTGAAGACACAAAAGTCTTTGAGAAATATAGAGATTATCTTTTCAGAGTTTACTTTGGCTTGTAGCACTTTTTATAAACCTGGACATTTTAATTTATACTATCAGATATATTTTCAGCACTTGGCCTACAAAAGACGTTGCTTTCTAACGAAATTGTCAACTTCAGATGTCAGCGAACCACTAGAGAAGCCGATGAACGGAACGGATAAGAATTCGTAGCGGTCAGTTGGCCAGTATTTGAGAACTGGGTGCTGCTCAGGAACCTTTAAAGAGAAGATATGTTAGAATAGTTTTTAAAAATAAAATTTGCTATGAATTTTACCTGATTCTTTGCATCAAAATAAGCAAAGAGTACACAAGCTGTGTACGACGCGATAAATATGAGGACATGCCAGAAAGCATGAAGATACGGGAAATTCATGGATGACCAAGTTTCACAAAACATTTTGTCGTTTATCCAGCAAGCGACAGCAAGAATCCAGACGGCTCCACATCTCGTTCCAAGTCTGAGCACTTTTGTGTTCTCACATCTTTAAACAGAAACATTAGTTACTTTTTATTCAAATGTTGCTTTTAAAATGTGCATACCTGTTTAGTTCAGAAATGAGCAAGACGAGCGTTGGTATTCCAAGCGTCATCAGAGCAAAAGCATTGAAGGCTGGTTCAACCAGTGCTAACAATGAGCTCACGACAGCCACCCCGAACACAAGATATTGGAAGGCGAATCTAGATCGAATTACAATGACAATAGTTATAAAAATTTCCAACTGATTATGACTAAGCATGGTCAATATCACTTTACCTTTTCCTCCTAAAATATCCAGGTAAATATCTACTCGGGAACCAAATAGCGAAGGAAGCAGCAAACACCCAAAGAATAGCTAGTTCATCCAACAGCTGCCCTAGCAGACTTAATGTAGCGTGAAAGTAGACGGAGCAAGCTCCAACAACAATTAACATTGACCACACAACGTAAATCCCTCGATTACAGTGGTTTGCATAAGGCTGGAAGAGCCATATCAGGACTGGGGGGAGGGCGAAGAAGATTACATTGCTCACCTGTAAATAAAATAAAATTTAGTTTCCAATTTTTTTGCATTTAAATTAAATGATTTAGTACGCCTTCTTACCGTATTCGCATACTCTGCAATAAATGGGGAGTAGATATAATTCGATTCACACCAATCCACTGGAGAGCTCCCTGGCTTCAGCATTTTCATAAATGATGAGAGGTAATTCTCGTTATTTGTCACGTATGGGTACTCTAGACGAAAGTAAAACATTTTAAAATACCAAATATTTCCGCAGTAAAAAACCCGTTTTATTTTTTTGCATGTCGAACTCGGAACAAAGATAACTAAATAGAGACCACAAATAACTACAGTTACACAGTGGATTTATCCTATTACCCCAGACTTTATTTGATTCTAATGTTATTGACAGCAAGCCAATTCTCAAGTAATTTTATAAAATTCAACATACCTCAGATCATTCCTTGATCAGAAAAATTGAATCAATCACGATTTCCGTTTCGAACATTAAATAATGCAAAAAAATCGAATGCGCTTTGCCAAAAAAAAGTCTGCCAATTTCTAGGCTAGAATTAGGAAATAAAATGGCCTAACCCCTACCCCCAAGTATTACATGTTATTGTTGTAAAATCGTAAAGCAGACACCTTCACAAAACTCTACCTAAACTGACACTGATGGTTTAGACTAACTCATTTTAAACTCCTAAAATGGTATTGTACAGTAATATGATATTATACAACTTTAAATACG
The DNA here is from genome assembly GCA_027743725.1 of Rambutsinella grinnellia. Classification (NCBI taxonomy): domain Eukaryota; kingdom Metazoa; phylum Arthropoda; class Collembola; order Entomobryomorpha; family Entomobryidae; genus Rambutsinella; species Rambutsinella grinnellia. Next base: position 51,997 of record JAHZMU010001512.1, read on the forward strand.
TCTTTAGTACAAAAAGCTAATAGCACAGAAGTGCATTGCACGAAAAATGATAATAATATTTATTCATGCATTCCAAACTTCACTAATGATTCATGCTTTAGGTTCATTTAAAGCGGTGCAGAATGCATAACTCCCAAAAACAGTTGAGAGTTGCATATTATCTGTGCATTTCTTATATAAATATTTAGATAAACTGAATAGCACAAAAACGTAATTATTATATTTTATTAAAAATGTGTACTTTAGGACTAGGACGTAAACAGGAAGTCAAAAGGCGTCAAATGGTATGCCAAAATGATTTTAATCTATGATTTAATACTGACATGAAATGGCTTAATTCAGTTCCAAAGTCAAGTTAACGTAAATTCCTAGAATGAGCATAAAAGATTCCTTTGTTTTGGTGATACGCACGTGAGACGTGAACTGCAATTTTAATGTGTCTGGATGATTAGGCATTTAGACATAATCATGCTTATTATCTAATGAATAGGCAATTTATAGCAATAAAAATTGCACCTGAAACAATAGCAGATTGGTAGATAGAATTGAACTAATTTCTCATTCTCAATTCAACCCAGTTTTAAATTTAAATATCCGTTTTACGTCAAATATAATTCAAACCTTTGTCAGGCGGAAGGCCACTCTTGATTATTTCACTCATGATTAAAGTTGATGAAGGTTAAAGATTTTGGTATGCAAGACATCAAGTATTACTTACCTACTTAACCTCTTTATTCATTGCCTCTGCATAAAAATTTTTTCACACTTAACTCTGAACAAGAAATAAAAATTTATTACGCTTTTGATCTCACACACGACTCAATAAGAATTGCTCCAGTTCTCGTTAACATTTTTCTACCTAATTTTTTTAATTTAAATTATTTTTCAGAATGTACTCAACACGGACATTTGTACTGCGCAGCTGATTCTGCGAAAATGATCATACGATAAAAAAAAATTGTACACAAAAGTCGTTTCCCGAAGTCAGGCTATCAGCAACAGCTTTTTTATAGCTTTTTTTTATCGTATGCTCCCCTTCTCCTGCTATTTCTCTTATAAGTTGACAGCTACTTTTTATAATGCTATATAGTTTGGTAGGAATATGAAATTCAGGTGTTCTCCGCACTTACGCAATGGCTTTTCGCAATGGAAAAATATGCAGGAGAGACAAAGAATAGTTTTGATTTTGGGATTTGGGACAAAGATGACAATGCCCCCAAATGTTTCTAGATTTAACAAAAGCTTGTCCATAATTATACCTACTTGTTTATTTACTTTCGCTTATCAAAGCACGTTTTTACCTCTCTCCGCGTTTTTATTCCAGATATAACGCGTGTGGTACGCCAATGATAAGAACGCTAACACAAAAGCACTATCCGGTTTTAACCGATTTGAAAAATTGCACGAGCTCTGAAGACTTGTTCACAGACAAACTTCTAAATTGTCACTAACGCTTGGACCACCTCTTCCTTTTAATTTAATCATGAAGCGTATATTGAACTACGCCTCAACAGATTTTTTTTCCAGGCCAAAGAGAGGACACTTGTGTGAAGAATGACAAGGGAAAATGAACAAAGAGGAGTGTGGGAGAGAGAATCTTTTGAAATGGAAATGAGCTCGTTTAATCGATAAATAAAAAACTGAAGATCACTTTATTTAAAAAAAAAATCTATCCGGGGCCAGGCCAGAGTTCAATCCAAGATGGTTGAGTACTCTCAAGTATTTCTTAAGAGTTGAGTTGAAGAGAAAATTATTTGTACCTTTTATGTCATTATAATGATGGTACGCTTTAGCACATAATTTCTTATGAAAATATCTCTCGTATTACAAATAGCATAGCGTCTTTCTTTCCTGTTTCTGCTCCTCTCTGTAAGTTGATGTTAAAAAATACAAAAGGGATAAGAGAGCACTCGTCCTGAGCTCTCGAGAGTCTAACAAAGGAAATATGTAAAGCATAAATTGACTAATACTCTGTATGACTAGGGAGAAATATGAGAATTATTACAACAGTTTAAAGCGAGATGACTATTGCGAATAAGTACATGTGTACTGAACGAGACGGATAAACGGTTGAATTTTTCTGTGAGAGAAAAACAAGGGGGTTAGGTATTTAGCATGAAAGTTACCCGACCACATTTGACGATGACGCAGCCAACTAGAGCAATTTTATTCTGATGTTTGCAATGCTCTTTACAGAAAAAAATGCTGAGATCAGCAAAACACTTTGGGGTTGTTGTGTTCATTGCTGTTATCTTTTTAAAAGGATTGATGTACGGATGGGAGCTGTTGATCCAAGTTCAACATGGTTAAAACAGTGGTAAAGAGGAATTATGGATTAGCTCATTTATCGCTTGGCTTAAATGTTAAAAAAGCGCGTATGAATACAGAACACTGATGATTGGTATGAGGACATGTGTACTTGCATTTTATTATGAAGTGCTTTGAGTTTAAAGAGCGCTTAGAATAATGCATTATACTTATCGAGGTGATGTTGACGTTTAGACACGTGCATTTTTCTTATGCATTCATATAGTTATTTGTAACAGAGACATTTGAATTAATAAATGAAATGTAGTTGACTGGAACTTCATTTCAATTTACGTACTTATGTGTAATGTAATGTATTTCAGATGAAGCTCAACCAAAAACTGGCAACTTTATTTAATAAACGAAATCATTTTCAATTTGATGCTTGAAGTTCCAGTCGGGAGAGCAACTTTTTTCATCTTCCCGTGCGAATTACTATTACATAATTCCTATTCCAATTATTATAAGATGCATAACTACTAGTTAGCGGATCTTTATCTATGATGTACTACTTATGTAATTTAGGAATGAGTCAAATCAAAAAAAACATTTAATCAGTTCCACTTTGCCCTTAGGTTAGTTTTCAGGTATAAAAACCCGTAAACTATACATTTTCCCAGTAAATGCGAATTTTAAGGAATTTCATGCTGAAACAAAGTTATAGTGATATAGGCTAGACATCTTTTTTAACCATTTTTATCATTTTAGTTCTTCTTAATCCAAATTGCTTTACTTCTCATTAAGAAAATGTTATGACCTTGGAGCCTTTTGTTGTATTTCCACACAATTCAATCCACGTAGCAAAATTGACCCAAACCTTGAGTTTTTGAACGTAGAATTCTTGACCCAAACTCCTTTCTTGACAAGTTTATACGAAAACTTTGCAGAACTGATAATGTCGGAGAAGCAATTATCAATCTGGAAATTTTGTTCCCCAAATCATATTGATATAGAACCAATTTATTAATTTTTTACTCATCAATTAATTATCTTTTCTCACGCACGAAATTAATTCCTGAAAATCAAATCCCAATTTGTTTTCATTCATTGATAAAACGTGTCTTGTTACACTCACTGGTGGGTTCTCGGATTTGTTGCAAAGAATTTTGCATATTGGAAGAATTGGAAACATGTCAAGTTTTACTGATTTGCTCAGAAACCCGGATATTCGCAACTTAATCTTCCGCTGGAAGCCTGTCTTTCCTCCAGCGGTGATTATATTAGCTGCATTGTCTACAGCAATTCGGTCGTGGATAGCTGTGGATATGTCGAAAACGTTAACTTTGAACAATGAATATTTAACTCTGGATCCAAAGTGTCAGTTTGACTCCTACGATTACATTGTTGTGGGCGGGGGCACTGCTGGAATGGTGGTTGCGACGAGGTTAGCAAATGCATCGAGGAATATCAGAGTCCTCTTGCTGGAAGCGGGTGGAGAGCCTCATGTTTTAAACCAAGTGCCAATTTTAGCCTTTTTAATGATGAACCAACCCAACTGTTGGCTGTATCCTACGACACCTCAGGACAACTCTAGTTATGGCGTTGATGGAAGAGTAAGTAAATTAATTAGCTCTTAAAGTAACGACTTAATTTAAATTATTTACAGAGAACACACTCCACCCGTGGAAAAATGTTGGGTGGGTCATCCTCCCTAAATTTTATGATGTACGCTCGGGGCCACAAACAAGACTTTAATAGATGGGCTATTGACGCTGGTGACGATCAGTGGAATTATGAAAATCTTTTGCCATATTTCAAAAAGTCTGAAGACTACAACGGAGCCTATGATGGACCTTCTGCATACAAATATCATGGGAAAGGAGGGCTTCTGAATATCGCCAAAAATGAGTACAGACCTGGATGTGATCAGTTCTTGGATGCTGCAAGAGAAAAGGGGTATAAAATTGGGGATTATAATGGAGAAGATCAAGATGGAGAAGGTAAGGTTAGTCTCACATTGACCTAGATTCATTATAATGGACTGGTTTGCAAAATTTCAGTCTTTTCCCAAATCGACATCCTCACCCAAAACGGTTGGAGGGAAAGTACGTACCGCGCCTTTTATCAAGACACTGGAAAGCCAAGAAACCTCTGCATAAAGAAATATGCTTTGGCCACCAAAATAAACTTTGACATGAGGGGTGGAACTCCCAAAGCTGTTAGCGTGACTTACCAAAGACAAAGTAGATTGTGGACGGTTACGGCAACAAAAGAGATTATTATTAGTGGAGGAACATTTGAGTCAGCGAAGCTTCTAATGTTATCCGGAATTGGTCCTAAGGACCATCTTGACGAGATGAACATTCCTGTTGTGAAGGACCTACCCGTAGGGCAAGGGCTTCAGGATCATGTTTACACTATTGCGCCATTTCTTAAGAGCCCGGGATTGAATCCGGAGAACTTGATGACTAGTGGG